>VXCM01005025.1:25781-37657 GCA_014773175.1 Lucifuga dentata
TCTCTCTCTCTCTCTCTCTCTCTCTCTCTCTCTCTCTCTCTCTCTCTCCGTCTCCCCCCAGACTAAATACAGCAGACAGAAACGATAAGAAAAGAGGGGAAAGGGTCCTTATAATGCAGGAGAGTACTTGTCATACGGTTAGATGGAGATGTGCATTTCTCGGCTTGGAAAATGTTCCCGGCTGTTCAGATCGCATAAAGTTGATTGTCAGTGAGTCAGATATCCAGTGGAGAAAATGCTGTGATTATTTGATGGGACTGCTGCCTTTGAGCTGTTAGGAACTTTTCATTCCCCACAGGATCCAGCTCCACTACTCAGCATCTGTTTAAAACCAGCAGTACAAAAGTGAGAATTGGAGATTTTATGGTTTATCACCTAAGACAATGTCTACCGTGCATTCATGAAGCAAAAAGTCTGAGAATCTTTTTACCTGGCAACAGCAATGTTATGGGCTTATCCCGAATTTTCTGAGTGTATAAATGTACTAAATTAGATAAATGTAGTAACAAAAAGTATTGTATTTCACTCTGAAATGTAGTGGAGTATCAAATAAAAATACTTAAAGTACAAGTATCTAAGTTGTATGGGCCAGGCGACGATTTTAGTATTCATAGAAAATCAGTTTGTCTGCCAGACATTTTGAAACACTGAATGAAGGAAAAAAACGCAGTTTATGGTGGCCATTTTGACCAATAAGAGAGCACGGTAACGATTTTTTTTTCTCTCTCTCNCCCCCAAATGAGAAAAATGCCTGTTTCCATGCCCGGTTACATTCGCAACAAAAACCGAAGAGGGCTTCGGGACTCTCCGGATGGAATCGGAGCCAGAGTGAAGAAACCCCGTTACGCGCGATCCATCAATCGGGTTTTGGTGTTTGGAGATTGTTTACATTCTATCAGACAAATAAGAAAGAAAGACAAGTCCTGGTGAAATGGACGTCGCTAATCAGGTGAGTAAATCAGTGATTAGTGTAATAATTTTGTGTCATATATGTGCGTAATTATCTGTTGAATTGGTTAATTGGTAATATGAGAATGTTTTTAATCCTCACGCAGCTCGCATCTGTGGGGACGTTTCAAGTGCTAAAATTACCTCTGGGATTTATCCGGCTTCTGGAATGGGTGAGTTGGAACTTGCTTTTTTTTTTTTTTTTTTTTTTTTTTTTTTTGCACCTAATAACTTAATTACACTGTAATCATGAGCCAAATGAATTATAGCATGTATGTAGTCTGCTTTGTGATGGGTGTCTGCACCCGTTCAGATTCCTGCAACTCTAATGAAACTTCAACTTCATCCTTTTGCTTTCTGTTTCTTAAAATGTTTTGTTTCTTGCTACAATCAGCTCGCTAGTGATGAGCCGTTTTATTGTGACTAAATTCGAGTTGATAGAAAGAAATCCGTTTTTATCTCGGATATGCTGCCAAACCCGTGCGTTTTGCGCCAGCCCTCCAAAATACGGTACTCCATTTTACCCCAAGTCAAAATGATAGAACAGGAGCCACCAATGAGAACAGGCTCTCTGCTCTGACTGATGAGGATTTACACTTCTTTCTTTGTGGGTCTTTGGTTTTACAGTGCAGAGTAACCCAAAGGCAAAAAAAAGATAAGTGATTTTTCTTTGATGTGAGTTTAGAGAAATTACTGTAGCCATGGGGGTACTGAGCTTGTGCACGTGTGTGTGCGCATGTGCTCACACCAGTATTTGTCTTTCCTACTTTTAGAAATGCCATCAAATGTGCATCAAAATAAATCCACATTGTTTTTAAACATGCAAAAGGAATAAAATCTAAATTCACTGTGATCATATGTGACATTTTAGTTGAGATCAGGCAGATCTCACACTTAATGAGTGCATCAGCTGTTGGTGTGTGAGCCAGAATCACAGCCACCATCTGTACGATGAAGATAACACTCACTCATAGCTCTTTATGTGTGTGTGTGTGTGTGTGTGTGTGATTGTCTGCGCAAGCATCCTGTAACATCCGTGACTTGTATTGATCAAGTGATCACCTCATAAACATACACAATCTTGTGTAAGCCACTACAGATTTTTAAGTTACTGCCTACCCTTTTGTGCACACACGCACGCACGCACACACACATGCACACATGCCAGAAAACCAGTTACCACCACATCTTCATGGCATAAATTACCTTTCCTTTGCTGTGCCTTTTCCCCTCACCCACAGAGGAAAACTTATAGCTGATCTACTGGTCATTTGGCTTAAAGGACCATACTGGTGATTTTGTAGGTTTAAGCCAGATATATACCATCCTCATGCACATTACTGCCAACCATTTTACAAAACATATAACTGTATTTTAGTGTTGTATTAGGTTGCCAAATCCTGAAATCTTTCAAAATCAAATGTTCAGGTGATACACTCACCTTAAACTTCACTGTTTTGTCTGCTAACACTTTTGCACGATTATAGATGGCACAGTCATTTTAGTTTCTCTGGTAAAAGCAGTCTTCTTCTGGGACTATTTTCCCTTGTAGAAACGAACATTTTTGTCTATGTAGCGCCATGTTGAATCCCAGCTGAAACGCTAAAATTACATGTTAATTCAATAAAAAAAAAGGTATGTCTTGTTCTCTGTGATGGATTATTTATCTCAAGCATGTTTCAAGTTTTGCAAGTTGATTTTTATAGCATACCAGAATGAACTGAAACCAAAGTCTGTCTGGAATATTGGCTATTTATTAGGCTTAAATGTGCAAAAATCACCAGTATGGTCCTTTAAAACAAATACAAATAATTCAAATCACAACCCAGAACTCTCATTTATTTAACATTATTAATTGGTGTAGTAGCGGTGTAGTTGTGAAGGCTAGAGGAAGGTGATCTCCGTTTAGCCTCAGCTGCACCGTCGCTCTCAGACTGAGATCTGCCTCCATCTGCAGCCTAAATGATGTAACAATTATATATTTGCTCTGATTTTGTTCACCATCATTCTCTGACTCCGCTCAGTCATGCTTCAATCACAAGAGACTCTGATGGGTACCTACGGATGGAGTGTTTTGATATAGTTTTTAAAAATAAGATTGCAGAGTAAAGGCTTTTTGACATGCTCGTATTTTTGTGGAGCCTGTTGAAATGTGTTTTTGAATAAATAATCCAGGTTTATCAGATCACCATATAAAGAGCAACTTCCTCCTGGCTGTAAACATTCCATTTAGTTGCAGTTAGACCGTAAAAACAATGTCAGCCATTTTTGTGTTCATGACAGTCATGCTTCATTATAAAATGTGCACAGATTGCTTTGCGCGTTATGATACCAGCAGAAACGCATGGCTGCCGCTTTGGTTTGTTTACATGCCCTCAGTCATTAAAGGCTTTTGCTTAGGCAGCAACTGACATTTACTTTGCAAATGAACCCTTGAATATATGGCTGATTGGTTACGTGGAGAAACAGAAAAATATATTTTAAAGGTTATGTTAACTTTAGTCAAGAGTCCGTGCAGGTTCCTCCGTATGAAAACAAGGAATCATAACTAGCCACTGTGGGAAATTCTAGAGGAGGCTGTGTGTGTGTGTGTGTGCGTGCGTGCATATGCGTCTGTGTCGCACGTGTGCGTGTGTGCAGGCTCTTGCTGTGTTTGGCACACATGTTTTGTCACTGCCTGATATATTCTGCTCCCAACAGCTGTAAGGTTCCCTCCTCTCCACCATGGAGCAACTCATGCAGAAGCTGTCCTTTGAGATGTGCCCAAACTCTTCACTGTGCACGCGTGTGTGTGTTTGTGTATCTTTGTTTGTGAATGCGTGTGTGTGTGAGAGAGAAGGGGGAGATGAAATGAAAAGAGAAAGATAGCAAAATTGTACAGTTGATTGAGCACATGATGCAAATACACACACACACATGCAAAAACACGCATGCATTGAAAGCACCATCGTGGCTGTTTTTTAATCACGTATGAGACAATTTAATGAGAGCTGCATCATCGTCATTATTATTTTATCATCAAAATTATGAATTATTAGTACGGGTCCACCCTCAACCAAAATCCTGACCCACTGTCATATGATGTCGTCCCCTGGGGTGGGCAGAGCTCTAAGTACTGTGTGTGTGTGTGTGTGTGTGTGTGTGTGTGTGTGTGTGTGTACACATTATAAACCCACAACTCAACAGTGGATTATGACCAGAGTTGTTGCTTAAAGGAAGGAAAGAAACTGTCAGTTAATTCTGATTCGTTTTTCTTCTGATTAATTCTACTCTGATTGGTTGAAGATTCTGGACGTTTGGACTGCACTCTGAGCTGATTGGTTGGTTGAAATTCTGGTTCGATGTCATTGGTTGTTGTAGGATTCAAAGAATTCATTCAATGAAAATGCAATTTGAGCAAATTTAGGTCAGTGAGAGATTCATAATGTTGGTCGTTTGATATGCGTAGATTTTCCGCGTGAATTTCTTATATCCATGAGTCTATTTTTAGACTCATTTTGAGAAAGAATGAAATCAAATTCTTTCTGCCAAACATATGATGCATGAGGAATGGAACCTTATCTGTAAACATTGGCCCAAATAAACACCGGAAATTGTGTGAGACGAGCGAGAATCATTTTGTTGTTATGCAAATACTTTAATTCTTCATTTCTTCATACAGTGTCTCAGGTTAAAGAGATTTCCCTTCTCTCTCTCTCTCTCTCTCTCTCGTTTTGTTTTTATTTCTATGTTGACACTGAGTTATCATCTGGGTAATGTGTTGTTTTGTTAACTTTTTCTCCTGACAGATTGCAACACATTATTCACAGTAAACATGTGTGAGGGGGCATAAACACACACACACACACACACACACACATGCACACGCACACACGGGTGCACACATACAGTATTATGGGGAAAGGTACAAGGCAGATTGATGACAGCTGCTGACAATTATCACAAGAGACTTCCCAGGTCAAATATCCATTTTTTTTTTTCAGCACAGAAATCAGTCGATTCCTCCTGACTAGCAGACGTGGCGCCAGCAGGAAAAGCTTCATCTAGTAAAATGCTTTGAGAAATTGGCTTTACGTTTGTAGAATGCATTCAAAGAAACATCTCAGTGCAGACAGTGTTGGTCTAGATGAATAAAAAACCAAATCATATCAAACATTGTTCTTTCATATATAAAACAGAATGTGGATGTAATGTTTGACCTTTTGCAGGTGTTACGTTTGAAAAAAGCTGAGAATGTTTCTGAGGCCTTGTCCACACTTATATGGATATTTTTTTAAACGGATATTTTCCCCCACCGTTTAAAAAAAAAAAAAAATTATGTCCACACAAGCATCGTTTTACAAAATATCTCTGTCCACATGAGAACACTCAAACTGCTACAAATGCGTGCCAGGCCGTATAAATAATGGAGAAGAACGTTCTAAGCATGCATACTTAATATATTTCCGTTGGTGGCGATCGATCCAGCCTGATCCAAAACCATCGTTTCTGGCGGACTTTAACCAGCGGATATCGTGGACCCAGTAATATTGGGCGTAGCAGTTGCAGACGCCATTGTCTCCTGGTAAACTGGTGCAGCAATGCCAAGTTAACTTGTAAACTTTGATTGCTGTTGCTAACCAAACGTAAAAAAACCGGTACACGGTCGCCGCCATTGTTGTTGTTGTTTCTGGCGCATGCTCATTGCACAAAGCAACAGTTTGCATGTGCGAGTTTAGTTCTTACATCATCGTTTCCCAAAATCTCCATTTTACACGTCCACACAGATACACAGAAAGTGGAGTTTTTAGAAATCTGCACTTTAGAAGCTGTTTTAAAAAACCCTCCGTTTTAGTGGCCTAAAATGCCGTTTGCGTGTGGATGAGAGGCCAAAACACAGAGGAAAATATGCGTTTTGTAAAATATCCATATTACTGTGGACAGGGCCTAAAATCTGTCCCAACTGCTGTCTTTCTTTCACTCAAGTTTATGTGATGATCAGTCAAAATTACCATGAAATTACCATGAAACTTGATATAGATGTACATAGTTCTAAAAAATTAGTCATTATAAATTTGGGGGTTTGATTATCGAGCGAAGATTATACCTTAAATAGTGGAATAAAATGATCTCACAGTGGAGCATAAAAAGTAGCTGAATACCATCATGGCACAGGGAAAGAAAGGATAAAGAAAAATGGCTGCCAGATAGAAGGAATGACCCATGTATATTTTTTTTATGTAGCCTGTAGACAGAATTCACCGTGAGTACGTGAACCATTTTAGACTCAGGATTGTTTTTTTTTTTAATTTAATTTTTTTTATGTCGTGGCCTTTCCTGATCCATCAGGTCAGAGCTGGACTTCTCTCTCCGTCTCAACCTGGAGAACACGATTCCACAATCTGTGACTCAGACAGCGAAAGGTTAGCATGTCTCCTCCTGTAAACGGACATGGCTGATGTCTGGTCAAAATACACACACACACACACACACACAGAGAGAGGAGAACACAGGTGTTGGCATACACGGATGAAAAACTCAGACTTGAAACAGTACATACATGCAGATATGTTTATGTAATATGCCACATTATTAGGTTATCTGCAGGGTCATGTGATCACCAGTGTTTGTCTGTTTGCTTGTTTGTTTGTTTTTTAGCAAGATATCTCAAGAAGTTATGGACAAATTTGGATGTAATTTAGGTGACAGATAATGTGGAGAGGAAAAAGTGATTACATTTTGGATCCAGAAGCAATTTTAGCTAATAAAGTCCTTGATGGAGATATGTGCTTTCAGAGTGCCTTCTGGTTATTATAGTAAATTTTAGTCTTTAATGTTCAAAAGATAGATTTTTTTTTTTTTTTTTTTNTTTTTTTTTTTTTTTTTTTAGGGGATCACTTTCACACTAATACTACCCCAGAACTAATCCTGGTCCTGTCCTGGGCCTTTAAATATTCTTCTGTTGAAAAAGAATATTTGAATAAGAATATTCAGGAAAAAAAATCACCCTGGGTCATTTTCCTCATCTTTCCCTCCCTGTGAAGATATTTGGTCTTCATATGACACATGCAGTACAAATCCACCAAAAGACACACACACACACACACACACACACACACACACACTGGGGTTGCATTACATTTCCACTGGGTGCCCCCATCTTAACAAGTGCACTAACAGTCCCCGCAGGGCACAGGGGCCGGGCTCCAGCTCGGTCACCTGACTAAGTAGCCATGGAAACCCGAATGAGGAGGGGAGAGAGAGAGAGAGAGAGAGAGAGAGAGAGAGAGAGAGAGGCACCAAGAAGAGACAGTGCTACCAAGTATAAATGGAGATTCTTCTGGCTGCTTGTGGTCAGTGAAGCTTACAGAGAGGAGAGAGAGAGATGGAGGGAGAGATGGATCAGGGCTATGCAGGGCACAAAAAGGGATTAGCTTCCACTAAATGAGGTCCTGATTTGATTCTGAGCTGCTGCTGGTCAGGAATCACACTGCTTTCACATGAGAACTTCTGCAGCTTCTTTGTATTGCAGTCAGTGAAGCAGATGGATTTTTTATTTTTTTTTTTTTTTTTNGTGAATCTAACATCCAAGATCCATATAGTTTGAGTGTTTTTAATGATCTTCATCCATTCCATCACCATTTGGGATTTTATCAGATTATAGCCCCTTTCAGAAACGCAGCCTGTTCTGTTAACTGGCTGACAATTTAACACTAAAGCCTCATGTTTGAAAATGACCCTGAGTCACTTTTCCGTAGAAGTTCTGCCAGAAATTAGAAATTTTCGAGTTAAGGCCTAGAAACATGTTCGTAACACTTCCCTCTTGGCACAAAAATACACAAGAAATGTGAATAAATGCAGTCACATTGCCAGCACAAGGTTATGGCGGTCTGACATTAGACTTTTCGTGTATAACGTGTTGACCAATCACACAAGACCAGGAAGTGATGCTTCAAATTCTTTGCATAGATCACACATCTTTTATGAATGATAAAATGGCTGAAAATTAGTCCGATACAGAATTTAGAGAGCTACTTTCCAGCCACGCCAAAGACGAGATAAGCAGACAGCGAAGCAGACGTCATTGTGTAATGACTCTCATCGCCATGTTGCTGTAAACCATCTCTCAAATATTATACGTAACTTCCTGTTTTACCCAGTCTTTCCTGGCAGATGTCAAATATTGTATTTCTATTCATAAAAGGCCTGACATGTTTGAACAAGGGCTTTATGACACTAAAGGAGACCTATGGCAAAAAAAAAAAAAAAAAAAANAAAAAAAAAAAAAAAAAAAGACAAAAAGCATCACTTGATTCCAGCAATTTAACAGATTCCATGTCTGAAAGAGGCTAAACTGACTAGTTGACGAGTAAAACCACTGATGAAGTCAGTAGTTGACTAGTCGTGGACAAAATGATTTTATAGGATCAGTAGATTAAACTGGTTTTACATATAATTATATTTACACATATATCTTCTCTATTTTCTCAATGCAAAGTGGAGCAGAAGTTGCCTTCAATCCAAAAATGACCAAAACTGGAGTTAACAAGTTGTTAGATTACAACAGCAGTATGTGTATTCAGATGTGTGTGTATGTGTGTGTGTGTGTTTTAGGGTGTTAGTCCTCATTCTTGTTTTGCCAAAGTGCAGTTAAAGTGTGTATCTGCAGCCATTTTTGTCTTGTACTGATGTAGCTGCTGTAAAATTATTTGTGTTAGCATGCCTGCAGAGCGCAGCCGTGGAAGTAAGGGTGTGTGTGTGTGTGTGTGTGTGTGTGTGTGTGTGTGTGTGAGTGTGTGTGTGTGTGACGCTTCTGCCTGGGTGGAGAGAGATAAGCATGCACACACATGCATGCTGACAGCAATGTCCATAAACACACGGATATAACAAGGGTTATACACACTTTATTACACACACATGCAGCAATGCACACAAAGTATATGCAGTGAAATAAAGATGATATGAACACACACACACACACACACACACAGACATGCATACACATTACTAATTAAATGCCTAATTTAAAAAGGATAGTGAGAGATAAACAGAAGGTACCTGTGCGTGTGTGTGTGTGTGTGGGGTGTGTGTGTGTGGGGGGGGGTCCTTTCCACATGTATGGAAATCTGTCTGGGTCAAAAATAAATAAGACATTGTGAAATCAATAATTATATTGATAAATGCAGAAAATATATAAATGATTCAGTTGCTGAGCTTCCTGAGAGGCTGGAGGATTCTGATTGGCTGAAAGTTGATGGGCAGGAAGTGATGACAAGAAATTTTGATCCTGTCCGAAATGAAAGGCTGGTTTTACCGGCTGTTTTAATGCTTCTGTTGAGACTTAAAGGTTGATTAAAGGCTAATATCTTTCAAAATGTACAATCAGCATATTTCAGCTTCTTACATCAAATAATTTATGCTTTACAGGAAATGAAGCTGCTTCCTCTTTAAGGTTCGCCCATTTAAAGTTTACCAGCCTGATTATATGACTGCAAGAAGTCTCAAAGCGTGTCGCAAACTGCGTGTATGTATCATAACTTTTTTTTGTTTGTTTTACTCAAACCGCACGGCTCCTTACAGATGCTTCATAAAGGTCTCAGAGTCATTCAGCAGTTTGCATCTTTCATTCTGGAAATTATAGTGAAGGATAAGCAAACTGGATGAGATCAGCCTCCGTTTCAAGATTTGTCTCGCTCTCTTTTTTTTTTTTTTNGTCCCACGTTTGTTTCCTCTCAGTCAGGCGTGAGAGGAGCCGAAGGTTTGGATGTGTTTTTCCTCTCCTCAGGCACTCCACATGGCAACCGCTGATGTGAATCGAGCAGGTGGATGCTCGATTGTGTGTGTGTGTGTGTGTGTGTGATCAGCGAGGATCTGTGTGAAGAATGTCGAGTGTAGCTCATCAGTGAATGCACCTTTCAGCTTGTTTGCCACTTAAGATGGTCCTCACCTCCTCGCCGCCGCCGCCGCTTCCTCCGCCGCTCTTATCACGTCCTCTTGTTGAAGTGTCTCCGTTTGTTGTTCGCCGCTCACCGTTTCTGCTTTTCTACTCCTTATTTTATTTATTTCGTAATGTGCTTCATTCTACCAAGCCATCTTTCCTTAAAGGACCATACCATCCATTTTGCATGTTTGAGCCTAATATATTCAATTTTCATACCAAAGGATAAAACCGTATTTCAGTTTTCCTGATATTTCCTGATATATTTAAATCTCTTAATCTTTCAAATTCAACTATTCAAGCAATACATCCACCTTAAAAATCGATGTTTCGCCTGCTAATAGTTACGCAGCCTTATGAAGTCATGGCTGTTTAAAGTTTTCGATAAATGCAGGTCTTCTTTTGGGACTATATTCCCCGGTGGATGCATACATTCATTCTGCACTTTTTATTGCACTTAAATGCTAAAATTATGTAACTTCAAAAAAACAAAACAAAAAACAAACAACAAAAAAAAAAACAAACCTCTATATGTGTTGTTCACGATGATGGATTACCTATCCCAAGAACGTTTCAAGTATCAACAAGTTGATTTTAATAGCATAGCAGAATGAACTGAAACCAATGGAGGTCTGGAAGGTAGGAAAAACTTTTTTAATTCACTGTTCCAGTAGTATCCTTTGGGAAATGATTGTCAGTAATGTTACGTGTATGAAAATTGATTAGGCTCAAACATGCAAAATGGTGGTATAGTCCTTTAAATTTTCTCTATCCAACTTTCTGTCCTTTTTTTTAAAATCCCTTCCTAAATCTACTCCAGTGGCGGCAGTTACTACTTTGCAGATTAAGATTTAAAATGAACACAAGATAAATGTGTAAAATATTGCTCTTCTGTAAAACTCAACCTCTTTTTTCCTGTTTTTTAACTTGATGACACAATGCATTTTAGGATTATCCCACATTATTCCAAGATTTGTAGAAAAGAAAAAAACACAAAGTTGTCTGGTGGAAAGAGCATGTAATCCTTCAACTGAGCTGAAAGCATGAAAACTCCTAAAAATCAACAGATAGGGTGATAAACACGTATCTCAAGTTTTTGTAAGACCTCATCTCTCCAATTTTGGTAATTTTTTTTTATTATTCTTTCCACAGTTTTCATTATTCCAAATGCTTCAAAGTTGGAGATACATGGTTGTTCGTTACACTGTTAACGCACCAATAATTTAACAATTTTGAAGTGTGTCCTCAAGAATAGGAGGATACACAACAATTTGCATCAAGTTTTTTGCATTGTGTTAACATCCTCATAAAATTAATTTGATGCAACAAACCAAACTGACTGAGATGAATTAGATTCTCTTCTACATTTAAATGCTAAACATTTAACAATGCTAAATATTTACCACCACCTCACATTACAAACTTCTGTGTTAAATCGCAATTTGAATGCCAATCACGTTAACTGGCTTGGACTTGAAATCAAAAATTAAATAATTACATCTGTTACCACAACTTAATACTAAATAAATGAATGAATTAGAGTTTAAACTAGTTGTAATATAAATTGAAGTGATTGCCACTGTTATTGTGCCAGCCAAGCTCATTACAGTTAAGTTTGCAATTCTAAAACTGTCACAAAATTAATTAATTAAGAGTTTTCTACTGCAGCTATGCACTTATTTATGATGGTAAAGCTGCACAAAATAATTTTAGAGTATAATTATTCATTGTGGATTTCATCACTTACTCCCTGGTCTCCTATTCTTCACTGTAGAGATGGTGTGTACTGGACTGTAGGTGGGATTGCTGGTGGTCATGAAGCCAGTGGACCAGTTCCATAATCCTCCTCCAGCCTTCTCTCTTCCACAGTCTCAGCCTCCAATTCACACATATAACATATAATGCAGCCTCAAGGGGGCACAAGCCAGTGTCCTCCTTGTGCCGTTCCCAAGCCCGAATAAATGCAGAGGGTTGTGCCAGGAAGGGCATCCGACGTAAAACCTATGCCAAA
>VXCM01005028.1:0-53696 GCA_014773175.1 Lucifuga dentata
AAGAATTTTAAACTGAATTTGGAAATGAACTGGAAGCCAGTGTAAGGAAGCCAGGACAGGGGTGATATGCTCTCTACGTTTAGTATGAGTCAGAAGTCTAGCTGCTGCATTCTGAACCATCTGAAGACGAGAAGTTGCAGAAGCAGCGAGACATGAGAAAAGGGAGTTACAATAGTCAAGACAGGAAGAGATGAAGGCATGAATTTGTGAGATTACAGTTTTAGGGAGATAAGAACTCATTTTAGCTATATTCCTTAGTTGTAAAAAGCAGGATTGAACAAGTTTAGTTACATGCTGATCAAAGTTGAGATTTGAGTCAAAAATTACACCAAGATTTCTAGCAGAATGACTAATATTTACTGACAGTGGCCCCAGGATGGATTGAAGAGTGTTAAAGATATGTTCAGGGCCAAAAACCAGGACCTCTGTTTTTCCAGGATTTAACTGAGGGTAATTTGAAGACATCCAGCTGTTAATAACCAAAAGGCAACAGTGCAGAGTGTCCACATTAGCAAAACTGTCAGGTTTAAAAGACATATACAACTGTGTGTCATCTGCATAACAATAAGAAATTATGTTAAACTGACGAATAATATGGCCAAGAGGGAGCACATACAGGTTGAATAAAACGGGTCCAAGCACTGACCTTTGAGGAACCCCACACAACATATGAGCGAAGGATGAAACATGATCTCCAAGAGCTACCCTGAATGCTCACTCAGATAAATATGAGGCGAACCATTTCAGAGCAGTACCATTTATGCCAACCCAGCGCATAAGCCTGTCTAGTAGAATAACATGATCTATGGTATCAAAGGCAGCAATCAGATCAAGCAAAACCATGATTGTATAATTACCAGAGTCAGCATTCATAAGGATGTCATTAGTCACNTCAGATCAAGCAAAACCATGATTGTATAATTACCAGAGTCAGCATTCATAAGGATGTCATTAGTCACCTTCAGGAGGGCCGTCTCTGTACTATGTGCCTGACGAAAACCAGACTGAAACATATCAAAAATATCACATCCCTCCACTATGTCCATAAGTTGGCCAGCAGCTACTTTTTCTAAAATTTTTGACACAAGTGGTAATTTAGAAATTGGCCTGTAATCTTGAGGAAGACTTGGGTCAAGGCCAGGTTTCTTCAGGAGAGGCTGGATTGAAGTCTGTTTAAAACATTTAGGAACAATGCCAGATGAAAGTGATGAGTTCACAATTTTTAGAAGACAAGATGCAATAACATGTAAAACCTCTTTGAAAAATTTGGAGGGTAAAATGTCAAGCTCACAGGAGGACAGGCGCATATGGGAGACAACAGAATACAAATCCTCAAGAGAAATAGTTGTAAATTCATTTAAATGAGTAGGAGAAGGGACAAGGGGCAGGGAGACTAAATTAGAAGATTCCATGTTGGAGCTAATATCCTGTATTTTCTCAACAAAATATGCGAAGAACATTTCACATTTTTCAGCAGAGGAATCACATGCAGAGGATGGGGCAGGGTTCACTAAATGGTCAATAGTTTTAAACAGAAATCTTGAGTTATTTTTATGTGAGGCAACAAGATTAGAAAAGTAGCTAATCCTTGAATTTTTAACCAACTGATTATATGTGGCTAAAAGCTCTTTCAAACATAGAAGATGCACTTGCAAACGAGTCTTTTTCCATCTACGTTCCACTCTCCTGCACTCTCTTTTTAACTGCCTGACGTCCTCATTGATCCGGGGTGTTGGAGTTGAGGAGTGCCTTGACCTTATCCTAAATGGGGCAATAGAGTCTAGAGTTGATGAACACAGAATATTAAAATGATCAACCAGAACATTCACATCAATACAGAGAGATAACCTGCTAGTATTTTTGTTAAAAACAGAAGAGAACTGCTCAATGGAGTTCTTTTGGAAAATGCGAGAGTGGACTATATGTTTGGAAGAGGGAGCAGAAACCCTGAGTGCAATATCACATAAAACAATTTTATGATCAGAAATAAACTCCTTCAGGGAAAGAGAATTGACNTGAGTGCAATATCACATAAAACAATTTTATGATCAGAAATAAACTCCTTCAGGGAAAGAGAATTGACTGATAAACCTGCAGTAAACACTAAATCAAGGGTGTGACCGGCTTCACGAGTAGGAGATGATACATGTTGTACAAGATTAAAAGAATCACACATAGTTAAAAACTCCTGGGAAACGGCAGTGAAGTGGTCTACGTGGATATTAAAGTCTCCAGTCAGTAAAATTTTGTCATATTTAAGAACAACTGAAGACATAAAATCAGAGAATTCAGACAGAAAACTAGTACTGGGTTTCGGAGGTCGATAGACCACAATACAGCAGACAGGAATTTGACAATTAATGCTAAACATAAGTACTTCAAAACTAGGAGTTGTTCCAACCGTGATAAAACTACAACTAAAATGTTCTCTAAAAAACACAGCAAGCCCACCACCATGACCATTGAGTCTAGGGGAATTAAAAAACGAGTAGTTAGGGGGGCATAATTCAATAAAAGAACTGAGGTCACCAACCCTAAGCCAGGTCTCAGTTAAGAACAGAAAGTCAATATTGTGGCTTGAAATAAAATCATTTAAAATAAAGGTTTTGTTTGCAAGAGATCTTACATTTATAAGGGCAAAATTTACAGGGCCACTACCAGCCCTGTAAATTTGTGAAGACTTAGAAGAATTAGAAGACTGAACATTTACAGTAATAAGGTTCCTAGGACATGCACCAGCATGTTTTACAGTATAACTCACAGGGCATCTATGAATAATTTTCACAGGGATATTAAAAATGTTATAAATGTCCGTGGCTGTCCTAGAAGGAGTGTCATTTGAGAGTCAGTGAGCAAGAGAAGCCTTACAGGAGTGCAAAGTCAGATCAAAGTTTGTTGCTAAAAGGCGTGAACCATCCTGGGAAGGACGGAGGCCATCAGATTTAAAAAGCCGAGGTCTATTTGAAAATGCAGCAAAATTGTCAACAAAGGGGATATCTTTGTTGCTGCAATAACCCTTTAGCCAGATGTGGAGTTGGCGTAGGCGACTGAAACTCACGTCGCCAAAACGTGGGGGGGTGAGTGGGCCGGAGACGATTACCTGCTTTCCGGTTTTCCAGCAAGCTGTTGATGAGGTGCACGAAGTCCTTCTTGAGAGTCTCTGATTGATGGTATTTTAAGTCATTTATGCCAGCCTCAATAATGAGAGCAGAGGCAAAGCCATGTTGCTGGATCAGCTGCAGAGCAGTGTGAATAATATCCTTTACAGAGGCACCTGGGTTGCAGAAAGTCCGACCACCGCGCACCTTCACATGCCGGACCATGGAGGTACTGACAACAAGCACCGAGGGTGGTCGTCGCACCCGAGTGTGTGCGCCGGACTGCCTGTGGGGCCAAACCCGGGCGGGAAGTGGTCCATGACACCAATGGAGCCACCAGCCGGCTCAGGAGCAGAGGTCCAGGCAGAAGACAGGTGGTCGTCCTGTTGTGGTCCCACTGGAGAGCGCGGTCCGTCCCCATGACTCAGGGCCTGGAGTCTATCACTCAGCACCAGAGTGTCGGATGAGCGCTGCTGGCGGGAGTGTTCAGCCCGAGCCTTCCTGTTCCTGACCTGGATCCACAGCTCCAAGTTGCAGGGAGTGGAGCAGGCTTGGCTCTTGGAGTCCTCTGCTAGCTCCGGGTGGGGCAGATCTCTAGACCATCTAACAACAGCGTCCTTCAGCGTCATAAGACTGGAGGACCCACTCTGCCATTTGTTCAGCTGTCTCTTGGTGGATTGATCAGTTGCAGTTGATCAGTCGAACTTCCTCTTTAAGGTCAGCAATCTTTTTGTTTGCTCTCTGTAGTGTTCCATAGTCCTCACAATGTACGGTTGACATAGTTGAAAGTAGCGACAAGGGGCTAGCTTAGCCACCAAGCTAAAAACAAACTAAGCTAGCAGCAGTTGACAGCCAGCCGTTGTTCGGAAAGTTAAAAATCAAGAGACCAAGGCTAAAATGATAGCTAAAACCTTACTTTGTTAAAATATATAGGTAAAACAACCAGGATCTAAAAGTGTAACNAAATGATAGCTAAAACCTTACTTTGTTAAAATATATAGGTAAAACAACCAGGATCTAAAAGTGTAACGTTAGGATCCAACTAAAAACTGGTTAAAAAAAGTGAATTTAAAACAGAGCTTCTGCGGGCAAACAAAGACGCCGGTGCATGCACAGTGATCCTCCAATTACTGGGCCTCAACTACATTACAGCATGTCCATCGTACCTCTGTATGTGTACAGCACGTGCCTAGAAAATATCCATATAATGCCACATGACAAATATTCCAGTAATTCTGAGTAGAGTGTACACAATTATACACTAAAAGTTAGAGAAAAAAAAAAAATCAAAGAAAGCACCTTAAATCCAACTTCTCATTTAATCCATATATTTCACCTGTTCAATGTGTAAATCCAATATAACAGTCTTCTGATGAAGTGGGTATGGTCCTTTAAGACAACAAATATAATTTGACTCCTGAGCTACCAGTAGAGTTGCAGTATTACCTGAGGAGAGACAACATATCACTGAAATATCCAAACTGTAGAAATCCATTCATCTAAATGGAGTATGGGGAATGTTGCTGAATGTTGTAAACATGAACAATCGCTAGTATGGTCCTTTAATACATTACAGGTGGCTAGAAGAAGGGTTTTAAAATCTTTCAAGACATATTCAGCAGTATAAAAAGATTTTAGTTTTACAGAATTTTGTAAAAACCACCGATCTTTACTTTACGCAAGCAATAACTCCCAGGCACCCCCCCCACAACAGCCCACAACAGCCAAGTCAGGATTGGTGAGTAATGGTAACGCAGCGGCTCGNCCCCCCCCACAACAGCCCACAACAGCCAAGTCAGGATTGGTGAGTAATGGTAACGCAGCGGCTCGGTGGGCAGAAATCACCTCACAACGACAAGTCATGGGTTCAAATCCAGCTGGAGCCTTCTGCGTGGCGTTTGTGTGCTCTCTGTGTGTTATTTGGGTTTCCTCCAGGCACTTTAACAGAAGTCATTTGTCTGTCAGTGCAGCAAAGTGACTGGTTGTCTGTTATCAGTGTGTGTGTGTGTGTGTGTGTGTGTGTGTGCAAACAAACCACCGCTTCAGCTCTGTTAACCCCAAAATGTTGTCATAGCCCAATAGATCAAGACCATGAGGGCTTTTTAAATACACATTACAGGTGCCTGAAAGAAGAGTTTAAAATCTTTAAAGACAAATTTGGCAATATAAAAAAGATTTTAGTTTCACAGAATTTTTCAAAAATACCGATCTTTACTTTATGCAGGCGATGACACCCAGACACCCATAATAACCACAAATTATGGTCTGCTGAGTTTATCAAAATGTGCTTTTTCATCTTTTTCATTCATTCATTCATTCATTCATTCATTTATTCATTTCTTCCTGTTGACCCCTCACTGGGGTATAAAGAACAAAAAAAAAAAAAAAAAAAAAAAAAAAAAAAAAAAAAAAAAAAAAAAAAAAAAAAATTCTGGATCCAGAATATGATTTATTACCTTTCTTATTTGATAACTTCTTTCTCTTGAACATTATCTGTCTGTCCAATCCATCTTTTTTTTTTTTTTTTTTTTGAGATATCCTGCTAACAAACTGACAAGCACTGATGATCACATGACCTCCTTGGCAGAAGAAATAAGGTTAGATGGCCAAACAAGCTGTAAGCAGCAGTAAGTTATTTTTAAGGGGGAGAGTAGGCTCCAGCGAAAAAAAAAATCCCTCCAATGAAAATGATTTCTTCTAATTATAAACTCACATCTGCTGAAAAAAAAAAAAAAAAAATNAAAAAAAAAAAAATAAAATAAAATGGAGTAAAATGTGATGCGTTGATGCCACGAAGAAAGTAGGATTCTTTCTTTCTGACATTGTGCATTCTGTGCCCTTGTTTTTCTTCAGGAGTCTTTAACCCTCTTAAGAAGAACGTTTGATTCATTCACGCACATTACAGACGTGACGGAATGATCATTCTATCAAGAAAAAGGCCTCGATACAGTTTCCACAGAGAACATTATTTTTATCACTTAACTGCAGCAATGACACACTTAAGGTTATGAGTGGACAGTCACGGTTTAATAATTATTTAATAGTTATTCTATCTGGATTTAGTGGAAGTGTGATGCCAGGAAGTTTCCTCAGCCTACTGCACAATTTCTGTTTGGGTATAACCATACATGCGTATCCAACATAGGTCTGATCTTATCATATATTGATTGATTGATACACTGTATACCACCAGTGGCGGGCTGTGCATTTTACACCTAGGCCTTCAATGCAATCCTCCTGCAATTAAAAATAAGCTCACCATGACACTAGGGCTATAGGCTGCTGTTATTCAATGTAACCACCCCATATTCACATGACAGTAACCTTTATCGAGTGGAATAAAGTGATTTAACATGAGGATCAACACCTATGACAGTTACAACACGCTAACAGCAGACATGAATAGGATGTAGCATTATTACACATTATGACAGGATGCTGCATCACATATAAACATGGCATAGCCTAAATCAATGTCGTTGCCAAAGAAACAAGAACAAACAACAACAACCGTCACATTTACTCATACGACCAGCAAGTAAGCAAAAATGCTGTAAAACACAAATAACACAATCAGATTCAACAGGCTTCTCCACAGATTCCAGCCACATAAAAATCCATCAGACTTACCAAAGCTGCTCATCATCTGAAGACAAAGTCCATCCTCCTTTCTGTCTTTAGAAAGAGTTTAACCACACGGCTGTACATTATCGGTGCGTTTCAGTTCCAAAATGTGAAAAAAAGCGTTGTAAATCCATTTCTTCTCCTCCTTCAGCCATTGTGCTTTAAAAAACAACAGGACTAAGTAAATATCTAAACAAAAAATCTAAAGCACTACATCTAAAAATCTAAACGTCAAGAAAGAAAGTTTAAATAAACATTAATGCTATGTTACATGCTAGCCAGCTTTACTTGAGTTAGCTTAGCTAACCAGCTCTCTTCTTCTTCTGATGAATTTCTGGAAGGCTGTTTAGCTGTTAGCATAATGCTATACTCTGATGATGTAGGCCTAGGCCAGCTAGAAGGCTCTGATGTGTAAAAGAATATGCCCAACATGGCAAACTCGAAATCTGACTGGTTAAAGAATATGACAATCAACAACATCGTCCCATTTNGCCCAACATGGCAAACTCGAAATCTGACTGGTTAAAGAATATGACAATCAACAACATCGTCCCATTTGCTGAATAGCAGAGGAGATTCACTGGAGATTCTGAAGGCCTCAGACTAGATGTTTTGTTTTACCCGGAGACAGCACTGGTGGAAAATCTGATTGGATGAAAGCTCTAATTTCTATGAGCTGCACGAAACTGAGGGAGAGAGTACCATAGCGATGAAATGAAGTTAATAACAAAACTGATGGGAACGAACTTTGTAAAATACATATAACATTAATAAAATATATATTAAATTATAAAAACATAATTTGATGATTCTGACAATCTCAAGGCCAGCAGAGAAGGCTTTGCATGCCCTGATGGCACACTAACTAACCCTAACCCTAACCCTACACTACAGGCCAGAAGTTTGAGGCCATCCCCAGATTTTTAAAGAAAGCATCAATACACTGATTGTTTTGCAATTTATTGCACAGGAAATGACAAAAATATATAAAATAAATGTAATTACTAATTAGTTTTCAAGAAGAATTTGTCAGCGTCAAAGCACTTTGAAGTCATTTAAGGTTCAGACTTTGGTTTTGTCGAAGTAACTCCCTCTGGCCTTAATAACTGCACAAATTCTCGACATACGCTGCAATAATTTTTTTAAGTCAGTTCCTGACAATGATTCCCAAGCACTTTTCAAGACTCCAACAGCTGTTTTTTTGTTTTCATTGTCTATCTATCTATCTATCTATCTATCTATCTATCTATCTATCTATCTATCTATCTATCTATCTATTTTGATGCACACACACTGTTAGTATGTGTGTATCATGGTTTACATATGTTAATAAGTACTTAGGGGATGGTGACTTTTTGCAGGCCGCCGTGGTTTAGCAGTATTATCTGTCTGCCCTCGGCTGTTGTTAGACAGTTTGAGCGTGTCCTCTGGTCCTCTGTTTGTTTTCATGTCGTGTCCTGACATTTCAGTCACGTGACTTATCGTGTCACAGTTGCAGATGACCTAACAGGATGGTGGCAGTTTGCAGACTTGATGATAATGCAGGAGAAGGAGCTAGAGATGAGGGCTTTTTTCCCCTTATCCTTAGCCAGCTTGCCACCTAGTAGAGCCCACTAAGTGAAAAAACAAAACAAAACACAAAACAGGTCAGCTTGTTTGGCCATCTGACTGTATGTCCTCTGCCAAGGAGGTCATGTGATCATCAGTGTTTGTCATTTCATAGCAGAAAAGTTTTAGATGGATTTGGATGAAAATTGGGGGACAGACAGATAATGTCAAGAGAAAGAAGTTATCAAATGTGAAAGGTGATCCGAATCATTTTCTGGATTCAGGATCCAGCTGAATATTTAGCTTATGAATGGCTGCTCGTAAGCAGTAAGCAAAGGGAAAACACAAGCGTTGCTCTCTTGTGAACACACATTTATGTACTTCCTGAAAGACAGACAGGGAGAGACTGCATGAGTGCTCTCTCTCTCTCCTTCTGTTTTTATTCCAACTTGTATAGTTTCACACACAAGTGAAATTGTGCCAGTCACAATTGGTGCTTACCATTATGTATACACATACAGGCAGTTCTGGGTTACAAATGAGTTCCGTGCCTATGGCTGTTCGTAAGTAGAAACCGTTACGTAAGGTGTGTATCTAGCATATATATTTTACTTAGGTGCGTATCTAGCATATACATTTTACCTTTCTATGCATAAGAAACATTAAAGAAACACTTCCAGANGGGGGGGGGGGGGGGGTATGAACATGTAGGTTAACACTTACGCTCACTCCTTGATGTCTTGCACGTCAGAAGAGGCATCGTAAAGTAGTGCGCCATTCATTATTATGAATCATTGTATGTAACTCAAATTTTTAATTTAATAGGCTTTATGGCGGTCGATTCGTAAGTACGAATGTTGTTTGTAAGTTGGACATTCATAAGTTGGGGACTACTACCTATATACATACATATATGTGTGTATATATATATATATCTACATGTGTATGTGTGTGCACATACATATATATGTGTGTATGTGTGTGTGTGTGTGTATATATATATGTGTATACAGTACACACACATATATATAGTACAGTGTATACAGTACAGTACAGTGTGTGTATATATGTGTATACAGTATATATATATATATACACACACACACACACACACACACACACAATTNCCCCCCCCCCCCCAGTGAATTTACCATACCCGATCGTGTTCAGGTATGAAAGCAGAGATACCTGCTGCAGGTAGAGCACCAGGTTTTACTGTTTTTACAGCAGCAGTGCACATGCAGCCCATCCTCACTACGTTTGTAGGATGTGAGTTTGTGGTGAAAAATAGAACAGATATATACGCTGTCATCAAAGAATTTCCTGTGTCACAGCTGATGAGTGCATCTGCATGAAAATAAAGTATGTCGCTGCTCACCTTCCTATGTGTATGTAGGTAGTATTCACTGGGCTCAAACATGCAAAATCACTGGCATGGTCCTTTAATTTCAGGTCACATCAACCAAGAGAGCTGGTTAGTCAGGTTCAATAATGCACACCAAACACAGAGGTTAAGAGTTTAGCTGTGAGTCAAAGGTGGAGGGTGATGAGGTAAAACACACACACACATACACACACACACACACACACAGAGAGAGAGAGAGAGAGAGAGAGAGAGAGAGAGAGATTTCTCGAGCTGAGAGGCAGAATGTGCATGTAGCCCTCCCATTGGTTCAGAACGTGGAGTTCTGGTCCAATGAGTGGGACAGAAAAGGACACACATGAGGCAAATATACCAGCTGATGAAACAAACGTGAAAGACAAAATTCAGTGGAAACCTGCAGAGGAAAGAGATACCAGATCATAAAATTCAATAAATCCCCCCNCCCCCCCCCCCCCCATTATGATGTGCAGTATGATTCTTAAGAATGTGGTTATTGATGTATTTTTGCCCTGAAGGACTTATCTATTTGGAATTGTTTGTTAGCTCGTTAATAATTACTCCAGTATAATTCCCCCTGGGCTAGGTTGATGTTACTAGAACACCACCAGGCTTTGATTAATATTTTAACTGTACTTTAGTGTACGTGTCATTCTTTTACCAAGCAGACGTGAGGCATATCAATCATTAACAGAAATATTGTGGTGACATTGGCAGCAGGTTTATCTAATCAGGCTACAAGCATCAACACGGGTTAGAAACAGTCTGTATAACATTCACATCAAATGCACAATTTTAGCAATGTGACCTGGAAAGCTTTGATCGGAACAGTTGTGATTACTCACCAATGACTGCCTTGATTGTGCACCAACCTTAATGCTGCAAGGATAGTTTTTTTTTTTTTTTTTTTTNTTTTTTTTTTTTTTTTTTTTTGTGCAATACTGGTTTTTCACCATTGCACATGTTGCGTAAAGCAAGTAGCGTGCAAGCAGTCTGATGTTGTGCACTTTGCTTCAGCGAGACTTTGGCAAAAACAACCCCATCATAAGTTGAAACTAAAAGTAATTTTACCCAGAAGGAAAAAAAATAGCTTTATACAAGTTTAAAGGGGGGATTCTGCTAATTTTATTTTACGCATCATTTTATGCATTTTATTGGTCACTGTGCAGCATGTGAACATGGCTGTTTTTTTGGGTTTTTTTGGCTGTTTAAAGGACCATACCACCCATTCTGCATGTTTATGCCTAATATATTCAATTTTCATACATGTAACTGATAATCATTTTCCAAAGCATACTACTGGAATGGTGAATTAAAAATGTTTTTCCTACCTTCCAGGCCACCGTTGGTTTCAGTTCATTCTGGTACGCTATTAAAATCAACTTGTTGATACTTGAATTTTTCTTGGGATAGGTAATCCATCATCATAAACAAGTTGTGTATTCAGGTTTTTTTCTTTTTTTTCTTTTTTTTTTTTTTTTTTNTTTTTTTTTTTTTTTTTTGGAGTTTCATAATTTTAGAGTTTAAGTGCAATAAAAAGTATGGAGTGAATGTATATCTCCACTGAGGAATATAGTCCCAAAAGAAGACCCGAGTTTATCAAAAAATTTAAATGACCGTGACTTCATAATGCAGCATAACTATTGGCAGGAGAAACATTGATTTTTAAGGTGGATGTATTGCTTGAATATTTGATTTTGAAAGAAAAATATCAGGAAAGATGCTGCAAGGATAGTTTTTTTTTTTTTTTTTTTTGTGCACTACTGGTTTTTCATCATTGCACATGTTACAGTTTTATCATTTAGGAAATAATTGTCAGTTACGTAATGTGTATGAAAATTGAAATAATTGAATGTATTAGACTCAAACATGCAAAAATGGGTAACATGGTCCTTTAAAGGGAAATTAGAGGGAGATGAGCAAAGTCAGATGATATCACAAGGGTTGCTTCCTGCAGTTGCTGAAAATGAAAAGTTTGAAACTTAAACCACAAAGTTCTAGAAGTGGCTTCAGCAGTTTTTAGCGCTTCAGGTTTACAGTTATCAGCACGGATGCAAAGAGAGCCTGTGATGTCATAAAGGTTTTCCTGACTTTGCGTATTTCCCTCTGCAGTCATAAAAGCCAACAGACCGTGAATATGTGTAAAATCGGCGGAGTGTCTACTATAGTTCCTTACAGTTTACATTTATGTTATATTATGCGATTAGAAATCAGAGTTAGCATGGTTCTGGATGTTGCACTGTGTTATTTACAGTTTGTTCATCTAGAGTCTTATTTTAAGTCTAACCCACCTTGAATGTGTTTCAGATGCAGCATGAAGGACACCATATGCAGAAAGCATAAAAAAAAAATAATGGATAAGATAATGGTTTCACGCTAAATGCTAAATAAGGTGTGTCACAGGCAAAAGCCAGTGAAGATCAATGTGTTAATGAGCTGTTTTGTATTTAAGAGCCACATTTTATTCTGATTCATCTGGTGTTAAAGTGAATAGGTATGCTAAATACTAAATCAGCAAAGGAAACATAAATTCTGCTATAGAGCTCTGCATTTTAAGAGCTAAGATAAGATCCACACACGACTTTTTGTAGTGTGTGGTCAGTGGTGGAAGGTGTGTGTGTGTGTGTGTGTGTGTGTGTGTGTGTGTGAAGAAGAGAGAGAGAGAGAGAGAGAGGCTTGAGAATCAAAAGTTGATTCAAATCGAATAAAAAGTCACCATTTAAATAAACTGATCAGCTGAGTGAGTTTATCAAAGTTATTGATCACTAACATGTGAGGCAAATGCAGTTTAAAACATCACCCAGATTTCATATAACTGAAATTTGCCACCAGAATGAAACGGTCTTGATTTTTTGCATGACTGTGTTTTATGAATCGCTTCCCTGACATTAAATAAGGAAATACTGCAGTAATGCCTCTTTCAAGGAAAACGCTAAAAGATGCCAGTTAGAGGTGTTTTAAATGAGGGAACATGGTCTCATGATGATATTTACCCACATCGACACATTAAGTCTGGCATTAAGCTTTATGAATCCCATCACATATTGATTATGGCAAGGCCGTAGCCATGGTGTCAACACTGGGGGGGACCGACCCCACCCCCCAAAATTTGAAAACTTAAAAATTAAACATTTTATTTATTTATTTATTTATTTTTTTTGATGCTCTCCAGACGTATACGTGTTTTGACTTGCCATTCTTCAAGTAAAGGATCAAAAGGCCTTTTTATGCTTATTGTTGACAGCGATAAAAGATCGGTATATTCCTTCAAGGTCCAGTCTGTCCAGCTTCTCCTGGTGGACATGACATATGTCCACATTATTCAGCCTTGTTTGTCTCATTGATGATCTAAGCCATGTCTTAAGCCTCCTCAGGACACTACAACTCCTCTTAGCCTCTTGCTAGCTAGCTAGGCTAGCTAGTTAGCTTAACATTTAGCAAGGCTAATTTCCAAACAGGGCAGGCTAATGTTAATTACTGAAACAAGTCTTTACCAACATTACAGCAGTAAATACATTTAACATCAACTGTAAGTGCAACATCATGACATAAACAATGGAGTTATTGTGCTACATAAGGCTAATGTAGCGCAATAACTCAGTATAAATAGATTAATACTGTATTATTGTAATATTAAGTTGTAATATTACTGCTAAGCAGTAATATTACAATATCATTACAAACGCTGATTGTGAGTTTGTGCCAGTCCAACTTGTTTTCTGAGGGTTTTTTGAGAGCTGTGTAATTAGGATCTGCTATTGTNTAAACTCTTTTGTTCATTATTTTATGGTTGGTTTTCTGGCACCACCTCTGTTCCTTCCCCAGTTGGCGGTTTGCCTTAAATTTCAGTTACTGTTGTTAGCCAGTCCTGTGTTTATCATTATTATTTTGTGTGGAAACAATAAATTGCCTTTCTTTGCCATTTCCATCGGCTTTTATGTTGCTTCCCTTTCCCCTAGACCATAGGGTTGTAACAGTCGCTAACCATTTTTCCGTTTTCTTCTCTCTGTTCCTTGCCATCTGTTTGAATGATTAGTTCATTCCTTCTCTGTATTAACTGACTTTGTGGCTTGTCTTATTTGTCTGGAGAAGTAAGCCAAAAAAAACAAAAAAAACAAAACAAAACAAAAAAAATCTAATGTCCACTGCACATGCTTTTAATTATATTCTATTAAAAATACAAGAAATTTCTTTGAACATCCTGTCATAGCAAAAAAATACAAGTAGGTTTGCTTGTATTTCAATGCATCTCGTGTATATTTTGATAATATTCTCTTCTGAAGTGCAGGAATTACACTGAGTCAGTTTATTTGTAGAAAATATTCAAAGCACAATATACAAGGATACACAACACCATTTATATACATGAGAGACACAATTAAATGTATTTCTCAATTTAAGGCAATCCAATACAATACTACCATTAACTCTGCCTTAAAAAATGACCAAAATGTTGAATATGACAAACAAAATAAAAAAGCTGAATATTATAAGCTTCACGGTTTATTGCAGTTTGCGGTTTATTGCTGGTATTGAATTGCATTAGATTGTGAAGATGATGTAATAAATTCTGTTCCACTATATGATTATAGTTAACATACTGTATAGTAATGCCACCTTGTGGATGGAAACTTAATTTAATTTTAACATGGATGCATGCCACAAACTCAGCAATCCACAACAACATGCCCTGTACAGGACATTAATAAGTAAAATATTTTACAAAATTACCTATATAAATAAATATAATGTATTTGAGACATTCAGGCTCCAGATTCCTGCAAACTTCCAAAGGATAAATGGTATAAAGAATGGATGGATGGATGAACAATAGGTGGAAAAATATTTTGGATTATATATTAATTAGCTTGACTTCAAATCAGAGAGTAATCAATCTTTAAGTATAATATATCTTGAGACTGAATAAGTACAATTCATTTTTTTTACACTGTATTTTAAATCTACTGTGGTTTTAATTGTAAACATTACCAAATGGTGAATTCACGGTGCACAGCCTCAGCAGATCAACTGCAAAAAGTGAAAAGTAAATTACCAAATGATTAGGTTTGTGGTGAGTGAGGTGAGTAAAGCACGAGGAGATCCAGAATGGCTGCATTCACTACATGTGACAAAGTGCTGGGCTCAGTTTTCTTCTGTAGACTTTGATTATAAAGCCCATTTTGAGCAGGTAGATTAAGGAGCCCTGCAGCCATGATTCAACAGCACATAGATGTTGCCTTCTGTCAAAAACAACACTCCTGTCACAGTTCTGCATGTCTGGTCAGCCACTCACCTGCCATTTCTGCCTGCCTGGTCCTCAGCCACTCACCTGCCATTTCTGCCTGCCTGGTCTTCAGCTCCTCACCTCCGTTCATCAGCCTGATTCATTTCAGGTTTGGACGCTGTCACCTATTAGCACCAATCAGGCATGGATTTAAGCCCCAGTCTCACACTCACCCTTTGCCAGATTGTTCTTTGCCATCCCCGATGCGAGACATTCGAGCGTTTATTTGCGGACTGACCTTCTGTTACCGACTCGGCCTGTCTTGGACAATCCTGCTTGTCGTTTTACTGTGACGGGTGGGGTTTGAACCCAAATGCAGCACACAGTACAACTTTGACAAGTTAAGTTCTTTAATGGAGTTCTCAGTCCAACACAGAAGCAGGCAGAACAACAGGCAGGACAAAGCGCCTACACAGAAACTGACAGACGGGGAACCCAGTCGCAGGAACCAGAATCGGAGTCGGGGACAGAAGGCAGAGGTGGTTTCCAGGGAAAACGACAAGCAGGATTGTCCAAGACAGGCCGAGTCGGTAACAGAATGTCAGTCCACAAATAAACGCTCGAATGTCTCGCATCGGGGATGGCAAAGAACAATCTGGCAAAGGGTGAGTGTGAGACTGGGGCTTAAATCCATGCCTGATTGGTGCTAATAGGTGACAGCGTCCAAACCTGAAATGAATCAGGCTGATGAACGGAGGTGAGGAGCTGAAGACCAGGCAGGCAGAAATGGCAGGTGAGTAGCTGAGGACCAGGCAGGCAGAAATGGCAGGTGAGTGGCTGACCAGACATGCAGAACTGTGACAACTCCATTGTAATGAAAAAAGGATTAAAATGAATGAGCCAGCGCTTGGACACATATTAAGGACCCATTTACACTTTGCATTAAAATGAGATCTATATCCAGAGACATTATGGATAAAGAAAAAATGCATGCTGGTGTTAATGCACATCAACATGGTGTGTGTAAGATGTAAGATTGTGAAGAACAAGTGTGTAAGATTTTGCCTAAATTCCAAATATCGTGATTAGCCTAACCTGAGTGTGGGCTACTGTCTCCTGTTCAAATCATTGCAATGCAATTGGAGAACAATCCATCCTGGCTCGCATTATGAATGGATTCCAGGTGTAAATACACCAGTGGTCACCAACTAGAGGACTACTCTGATCCAGATCCGGACCCAGAGAGGCTTTTATCCGGACCGTTGAGCATTTCCTGTGATATTAATATTAACTTATATTTTAGGGTTAGAGAATTTTCAGCAGCACAGTGTGACAGCTCAGCAGGGGGCTCTATGGTCCTTTGGCTGAAGCCTCTTGTCCAATCGTGTTAAGGCTCACCGTGCCCTGAAAATTACAGCTGAGCAGATGCACTGACTAGCAGTCAAATGTGCAGCGAAGTTGCCAAATGGCTCAAAGATCAGAAAAGTTGAGCAGGAAAACTGAGAGTTGAAGGATGAGTGGACGTATAAATATGATTTTATTCTTCCAGCAGCAACGCTACAAGATACGTGTGTTTGATCTATTCCCAGTCTGTGACATCATAAAACGTGGCAACGTTAAACACCATTATGATCAAAACATAAAACATTTGAAGGAACCTAACCCCCAACAGTCTGAAAAATAAACTCAGAGCCCAGTGCTTTATTTTTAAGACAAATTTTTAGATTATCAAGTTCATGTTTGAAAATTTACTTGTAACTAAGAAAAGCACTTTAGTGGAAAACGTTTAATAAAATGTTGAAGTTGACACTTTATATTTTTTGTATGAAGCCTTCTGAATCATAGTTATGTGAAATATCCATACCAGTCAACACTCCTGTTTTTACCGGGTTTCTCCTGTATTTTCACCCCCCTCCTGCCGTGCTCTGATTTGGTAATTTCTCCCATAAATCTCCTGTATTTTGACAGTTATACAGAATCGTAACTGGCCTGCTCAGGTTGTTTCATTCATTATGTCACACTTGAAGCGAAGCGGAGCCAAAGTTGATTGAAACAGTTTCTCGTGGGAGCAATAAACAAAACATAATACCATCATGCTAGCAAAGCTTTCAATGACAGAACATGATCGGTTCAGGGGGGAATTTTAGTTGAATACCCCTGATCTGTACAGACACACATGAGATAAATTCTGCCTCATTGTCTCACTTACTCTGATTAATAAAGTTATTTTGAATCTAGAGTTGTGACTTGCTGTGAATGGGTATCTGCGCCTGGAATGCAAACAGAAACAGCAATACAAAGAAGTTTTTAGTTATTTCTAAAAAAAAAAAAAAAAAAGNAAAAAAAAAAAAAAAAAAGGATGATTGAGCAATGATGGAGCTACGCCTACCAACTGTCCAACAACCTGTCCACTGACATCTAATCAACAGCGCAGGCAAAATCCACTTAACCCTTTTAAATGCAAGGTGTAAATGGGGCCTGAACATTAAGCGTGTACAGTGTTATATTGCATGCATCTTGCCATGGCTTTGCCGGATGATGCGTGATTTATGTCCTTCCCAAGTTACGATCTGTGGACAGAGATAGATCTAACACAAGCTCAAATCTCTGCATCCATCAACTTATTGTTTGGTTGACTTTGTAGACTTCTTGATCTCATCTTCCTTCTCCACCTGTGTCTCAGGGTTGACATTGTCTGCACTATCAGACTCTTCCTCTGATTTTTGGCCGCTCCACCACTGTTTGAAGTGGCCGTTAAGTCGCTCCAGGATGTCGATAGTGTGGTTGATGAGCAGGGCCAGCCAGGCCAGGCCAAAGAAGATCCATGAGGTCATTAGGATGCTGTACCACTCTGGATATTCTTTGTCTGGATTACTGTCTGTAAAGGAAAGGCAAATTAAAAAAACAAGAAAAAATACAGCATCATAACCATAAAAAACTGAGATAAAAGACATTTCCTTAGAAAGATAAGAAAGCACTCAGAATTCTGCCATGGATTTTATAGGCAGGGTCCACACGGCTTTTTTAGCCAAATATAACAAAATGGTAAAGAATATCAAAAACAAAAAAATAATTTCTTTTCCAGCTTTTTTTTTTTTTTTTNCTTTTTTTTTTTTTTTCTCCAGACATTCTACATGAAAAGTTTTCTGTCAATTGGGCTAAAATTATAGGAGGAGATTCAAAAAATTGTTTTGGAAAAAATAAAAAATGGTGGAAAATCTAGTAAGGTCAAAGAGGGCGTGGCCTATATGGTTGGATGCATATAAACCCACAGAATCCAGGAGAAAAGAATTTTGATTCTGTCATTTACAGTTCAATAGTTATAGGCCAAAATGTAAATGTGCTTATTATAGTGCCACCATCAGGCCGACTGGTGTATTATTTATTTATTTATTTATTTATTGTCTGCGTAGTTGATCTGTTAAGTTTGGTTGTTGTAGCTTTTATGGATTCTGAGATCCAACAGGGTCAAACAAAATTCAAAGACAATTCAAAATGGCAGACAATCTACCAGTTGGAAATGGGTGTGGCCTACATGGATAGATGCATCTCCGTCCGAGAAATACAGAAAAAAGACTTTTGATTCTACAATGTACAGATCAGAAGTTATTGACAAAACTTTACTGTGATTGTTCTAGCGCCACCATCAGATCAATTGATGAGTGATTTTTTTGTGTTTAGTGCTCATATCAATCAAATCTGGTTACAGTAGTCTGATTCACTTATGAGATCTAGCACATTTTGTAGAATAAACCACGCCCACTCAACTTTGGCAGCCAATTGTAGCAAAATGATAAAGAACATCAAAAAAACGAAGTGATAACTTGTTTTTACAGCTTGGTCCAGACATTCTACAAAAATTTTGTGATGGTTGAGCTAAATTTGTATGTGAAAACCTGTATTGGAAAAAAAAAAATTCAAAATGGTATGAAATCTGGTAGGGTAAAAATGGATGTAGCCTATATGGTCGGATGCATCTAGACCCAAGAAATCCAGGGGAAAAAATAATTCTTTGACTTGTGGTTCAAAAGTTACAGGCTAAAATGTAAAAGTGGCCATTACAGCACCACATTAGGTCGATCACCAAATATAATCATTTCTTCCTCTTGACATTATCTATACAGTATGCCCCCAAATTTCATTCAAATCTGTCCACAAATTTTCCAGATATCCTGCTAACAAACAAACAAATACCGGTGATCCATAACTCCTTGGCGGAGGTAAAACAGGCAAAGAGAGGATGAAAGAGAAAGGGTGCTCAGGTGTGGTTGGAGCAGGGAGAGATGTAAAATGTGCAGTTCTGTGGCCCCTGGGGACCCAGATTGAGAACCGCTGGACTGATAAAGTGCAAACTGTTGAAACTGCTTGTTTGCTTTGGTCACTGTGCTGTACCTGCTACATAGTCTCCAAAGCCGATGGTGCTGAGGGTGATGAAGCAGTAGTAGATGGCCTCGGAGTAGGTCCAGCCCTCATGCATTTGGAACACTAGCATTGGCACAACAAAGAAGAGAACCGCTCCCGACACGTAAGACACCAGATGGATGAAAAAGCGGGTGCACCTCTGCAGTCAGATAGAAGGATTGAACATGTAAGAGTAACAAGGACTTCCTAACGCCACAGCCTGCCTGCATCATGTGGCACAGAATCCGTTTATCAGTATCTGCACGTTTATACACACAAGAAACTCTGAAGGCGTAAACACGGATGGAATTAAGAGGGATCTGTTGTTTGCTGAATATATAACTAGGAAGTTGGAGATGAGTCACTGGACTGGAAAACGTAGTTTGCAGATGTTTTGCCGTTTATTTGAAGGTCATACCAACAACACGTGACCTTCTTGTTTCTTCCCCTTTTGTCACTGTATCTATGCTCTGCTCAGAGAGATCTGGAAGTGAAAGTGTGGCCGTTTTCTCTGTTTATATCCCCATTTACAGTGGAGTATAGATCACAAAAATCTATGACAGCAGCTTTTATTTTTGCATTCTGAGTCAGAGGGCGGGGTCAGAAGAAGCATTTTATGAAGGATGAAGCTTTTAGAGTTTTCAATTCATCTAACTTGCATTTTCTTTTGGGGACTGTGGGAGGAAACTCATGCAGACTGCGAGAACATCCAAACGCCACGTGCCCTTCAGCAACCTGTTTTGACTCTACATCCTACAGGCTTTATTTCCCAGTAGGAGCCATTAAGAGAAATATACCATGTCAGGTGAAAAAGGCGTGACAGAACAGAGAGGACAGAGTTGAGCTGGAAAATGTAAATTCAGCTTTAGCTAAATGAGGCACTACATGCAATGTTTGGACAAATCCAAATGTATGCAGATGAAATATTTGTATACTGGAGACGGCTGAGCTGGTGAGATGCCACATGTGATGTTCAGGAATGAGTTTTCCAAAAAAAAAAAAAAAAAAAATCATCCTTTTAAATCTGACAATGAACAAGACTGACAGTTTTGTATGTAAAAATGTAAATGTTAAATAAGTTGAAAATATTTAATAGATTAACATTTAAAAAACATGTAAACATTTGTCACATTAAAACCCAGATTATTTCCTCACATTGAGCAAAAATAAAAGGAAGTTTACTAAATAAGTTAAAACTTTTTCCACATTAAAAATCTCTTATTAATAAGATTGGGTTCTATTTATTTATTTATTTTTATTAAATGTGAGTTTTCTGTCTGAAACAAAAAAAAAAATACCAAATGAAAGTTGGAAGTTTTTCTGATATTTAACAAAACATGAAACATGTCACATTTATTAAAGGACCATACCGACCATTTAGCATGTTTGAGCCTAATATATTCAATTTCCATACATATTACATTACTGACAATCATTTCCCAAAGGATAAAACTGTATTTCAGCTTTCCTGAGATTTTGCAAAATCTCTTCATTTTTCAAAATCAAATATTCAAGTGATACACCCACCTTAAAAATCCATGTTTTGCCTGCTAATAGTTACACAGCCTTATGAAGTCACAATTGTTAAAATTTTTCGATAAATGCAGGTCTTCTTTTGCAACTATATTCCCTGGTGGAGACATACATTCACTCTGTGCTTTTTATTGCATTTAAATGCTAAAATTGCTAAACTTTGAAAAAAAAAAAAAACCTGAATACACGTCTTGTTGGTGATGATGGATTACCTATCCCAAGAACGTTTCCAGTATCAACAAGTTGATTTTAATAGCAGAATGAACTGAAACCAATGGAGGTCTGGAAGGTAGGAAAAACATTTTTAATTCACCATTCTGTAGCATGCTTTAGGAAATGACTGTCAGTAATGTAACATGTATGAAAATTTAATATATTAGGCTCAAACATGCAAAATGGGAGGTATGGTCCTTTAATGTTTCTCTTGATTTTCATATTTAGCTGATGTGTGATAAGTTCCAAACCTTGAGGAAAAAAAAAAAATTCAAGTTTTGGTGACATTTAGCTAATGTTTAACTTTCATGGATTTGTAAAATCAATCAATCAATCAATCAATCAATCAATAAATAAAATGTTGATTTAAAATAAATTTCACAAAAATTGCATACTGGATTTATTAAATATCATTTCTTTCCCACATTTAGCACAAGTGTGCTAAATACAGCAAATATTTAGTAATTAATAGTAAAAATAATTTAATATTTAGTTAATTTGTTAAGTACAAAAACAATATACTTTTAATAAAAGTAGAAAATGTAAAAAATGATTTATTAAAATGTATTTTTAGTTACATATGGAACCTATCTAAGCATTTTTAGACTTTTCAGACAGGCTTAGTGTTAAATGTGGTATCATTGCTGTATTTTAATGTAAATAAGTGGAAAATTACAACAGAAAACACAATGTTAATGTCATATTTTTCCCCAGTTTAATTGACTTTTCTGTCCTCACCTTTCGGCTGGTTTTCTGTTGGAGAAAGTCGCAGATGTTTCTCTCTATAGCCAACATGTACTTGCCGACCCTGTTGAGCACCACCACGTTGAGCGGGATGCCGATCAGAGCGAAGAACACGCAGAAGATCTGACCAGCTGTCGTGCTGGGGCTGATGTTCCCATAACCTGCAAAACCACAAGCTGTTAGCGCCCCAAAGAAATGGCTCAAATTCCATTGTCAAAATATTGTGTTCAGTGTCAGTTTGGTGACCTCAGAATAGCATCTCTGCTTTTTGCAGATGATGTGGTTCTGCTGGCTTCATCAGACAGTGACCTTCGATGTGCACTAGGCAGGTTTGAGGCCGAGTGTGAGGCGACTGGGATGAGAATCAGCACCTCCAAGTCTGAGATCATGATGCTCTGCAGGAAGAAGGTGGACTGTTCCCTCCAGGTTAGAGGGGAGTCACTACCCCAGACAGAGGAGTTTAAGTATCTTGTCTTGTTCGCGAGTGAGGGTAGGATGGAGTGTGAGATTGATAGATGGACTGGTACAGTGTCCGAGGTCCTACGGACGCTGTATTGGCCAATTCGCCAATTTCTGAAAGTAAAACCATATATATATATATATATTTTTTTTTTTTTTTTTTNTTTTTTTTTTTTTTTTTGCATTATTTCACCAATCTCATAATCTATCAAAATTCAGGTGATGTACCCACCTCAAAATTAAATGCTAACGTGTTTGTCTGAATGTAGAGGGGGCGCTCATTTTAATTTCTCAGTAAAAACCCTCTTCTGGGACTATATTTCCTGGTGGAGACAGATATTGTCATCCTTGTACCTCCGTGTTGGATCATTTAAATAATGTTACTTCAACAAAAAAACTTAATAGACGTCATGTTTGGTGTGATGGATCTCAAACGTGTTTCAACTACAAGTTGATTTTAATATCGTACTGGAATGACTGAATGGCAGTCTGGAAGGTAGGAAAAACAATTCTAAAATTTACCACATAAGTATTATGTTTTGGGAAATTGTTGTCAGTAACCTGTCATGTAACCTGTATCAGTGTTTATTTATTTATTTTTATTTAACCTTTATTTAATCAGGAAGTCCATTTGAGATAAAGAAGCTAACAAAATAACAAAACACCATGACAAGAGAAAATTAGCTATACAATAAAAGCAAGACATTTAAAAACACATAAATAAAACCAAATTAAAAGAAATTTTACAAATTAAGAAAAGCAGGAGCAGGACCTGATGGACTGAGCCACAATGTCTCATACAATAACTTTGAATTCAGAAAATTGGATAAGAGACATTTTTTTTAACTTTTAGGTCTTTTTTTGGAGCTGTTTCCAACTAGTCGGGGCAGAAACCATAAAAGATCTCTTACCATTCTCAATTCAGGTTTTAGGAATAACCAATTGTAAAAAAAAAAAAAAAAAAAATCATCTGCTCTCAGGTTCCAAGGACCTTAAAATTTCTGTTGCATATGCGAAGCTCAAACATGCAAAATCACCGGTATTGTCCTTTACAGTTACAAGTTACAAGATCTTGTTTATTTTACCAAATGAGCCTTATTGAGTCATTCCTAACACTCAGCTGAAGACACACACACACACACACACACACACAAAGGGTGTAACTTTAAAACCCTTTCAGTAAACATGACCTGAGCGTGAGATCATTTTGTGAATTTTTCTGAGTTCAGCATATTTCTTTGATATAATACAGTTTCAATTTACTGGCTGAAATCTACATTGATGATAATAATTACTGCGGATTTAATATTACAAGGTGACTTTTTCTATAGAATAAAAAAAAAATGACCCTGCTCTGTTAATATAATCTATTTGCTGAAATCATTGGTTTAATTTTTCAGATGTTACCAAAGAAAATACAGCAACTGACTTGTTAGAGGACCATGCCATCCATTTTGCAAGTTTGAGCTTAATATATTCAATTTTCATACATGTTATGTTACTCACAAGCATTTCCCAAAGGATAAAACCATATTTCAGCTTTCCTGATATTTTGCAAAATCTCTTAATCTTTCAAAATCAAATATTCAAGTGATACACCCACCTTAAAAATCCATGTTTCTCCTGCTAATAGTTACACAGCCTTATGAAGTCATGGTCGTTTACTGTAAATTTTTTGATAAATGCAGGTTTTCTTTTAGGACTATATTCTCCGGTGGAGGCATACATTCACTCCACACTTTTTATTGCATTTAAACGTTAAAATTACGTAACTTCTAAAAAAATGAATACATGTCTTGTTGGTGATGATGGATTACCTATCCCAGGAACGTTTCAAGTATCAACAAGTTGATTTTAATAGCAGAATGAACTGAAACCAATGGAGGTCTGGAAGGTAGGAAAAACATTTTTAATTCACTGTTCCGGTAGTACACTTTGGGAAATGATTGTTTGTAATGGTACGTGTATGAAAATTTAATATATTAGGCTCAAACATGCAAAATGGGTGGTATGGTCCTTTAAATGNGTACGTGTATGAAAATTTAATATATTAGGCTCAAACATGCAAAATGGGTGGTATGGTCCTTTAAATGCCCGAGAATCCTGTTGCTATACTTATAAGTAATAATGCAACAAAATCAAATATAAGCAAAATAAGGTTATATGGTTTATCTCTTCTTTTTCTCTCTTACAATAGAAGGACAGCAAACATTTAATGCCAGAAGGCCACAAAGTTTTCTTGCTTTGATACTGAAAAATTGATCACTTCCTGTAGGAAATGACTTCATATGACTTTTCTATATTTTTAGGAAATATATATTTTACTTAAGTGTCATGCTGCTGCACCATGAGAAATGAGAAAATGTGGCTTCTACAACCAGCCTGTTTTATGTTTCACATAATGGTTGATGTTTCATGTGTTTTTACACATTGAATTACATTTTAATCCTATAACAACATTTGTGTCACATTTGATACATGATTTTCTGAGACTCTACATCATCAACATGATCAGTTATTGAACAAAACGCCTATTATATATTATATATAATTATATATAATATATTTATATATATCGTATCTAAAAAAAAAAGTTCAATTTTAAACCCCGTTGAGTTAAATAAATACCTGATGTATCAAATGTGATTACAAAACAACAACAACAACAACAACAACAACAAAAATCATATATGCAAAACAAAAAAAAAAATCATAATTTTTTTTGGAGTTTGTTAAAGGGTTCAATAAAGAAATAAACAGNAAAAAAAAAAATCATAATTTTTTTTGGAGTTTGTTAAAGGGTTCAATAAAGAAATAAACAGCAAAAAGTTAGAATTTTCTAATAATTATTTCATGGGTCAGACTTTAAACATTATCAGGATTAAACATTATAACATTGTTATTTAAAATGCTTTATTATTAAGGCTTTTGCGCATGTGTTTTCTTTTTAATTGAATAAATCTATCTAATGTAAAATACTAAAATCTGTGAAAACTTTTACTGTTAACAGACATTGCATTGTGTTTGGTAGAGGCTCATAAAACAAACATAAAAACAAACAAAAAATCTCAGTTCAATAAAAGCAAATCTCATTTTAATGTTGTTATTGTTTTACAAAACTAATCAATGCAAAATGTTAATAATTCTAAAAATATTATTATTATTATTATTATTATTATTATTATTATTATTATCAGTAGTAGTAGTAATTAAATTGTTATTTTGGAGAGGCTGTTAAAAGAGTTAAAGACTCCTAATCTGCATTTAACTTTGTTTTTTACCCGGCAACCAAGCTCCCAAAAATAGGGTCCCTAGTTTCTCCATTAATAATCTGAATAAGTGAATAAAATAAAAAATAAAAATAAAAAATAAATATAATAATATATGTAATAATAATATAATAATAATAATATGATAAAAAGTGAATAAAATAATTATTTAACCCTTTAAAGATTTTTTTTTTTTTTTTTTTAAANTTTTCTTTGGGAGCGTTACAGTAAAAAACATACAAAAAATAAAATAAAAAAAAAAGAGTAAAAAAATAAAATAAAGTAAAATACATTAAACATCAGTATGTCAATGTTAGTTTTGTAAAAACCCCACAAAAGCTCTTGTGCTCAGCCTGACTGTGGGACTTTGTGGAATCTGTGGGTCTGCGGCGTCTCACCTATAGTCGTGACCACCGTCGCAGCAAACACGGCTGAGCTGGTGAACTTCCAGAATCCATCTCTCGTATAGTTCCCTTTCAAACTCAGACCAGCCTTGGACAACTCTTGTACAACCTGAAACAATGAAATTACAAATTTGGTAAAAAAAAAAAAAAAAAAAAAAAAAAAAAAAAAAAAAAAAAGTAAATTTTTCTGTACATTCCATTTTTTAATCATCGTTTTCATTTTAGTTGAAATGTTTCTGGCTTATTTGGACAATCTGATTCAAACAACACATTATAGCCAACGTGACAGATAAAACGCTGATATGTTGAAGCTACATTAAACTCTTGTGTCCCTGCTGTCCTTTAATTCTTAATTAAAAAAAAAAAAAATCTTATCCTTCATTTTTTTCCTTCTCCTTTTTCTACCTTTATTTTATTATATTCCCTTTACTTCCTGTCATTTTGTAACAGGTGTTCCAATCTCATTGATGAGCTCATTTAGTATTCAGGAAAGCAGACATTTTTTTTCTGCCTTTGTATTATTCTGCAAGTGTAAAAGTTACAAAAAAAAAAAAAAAAAAAANAAAAAAAAAAAAAAAAAAAATATATATATATCTATATATATATAGATATAGATATAAACAGAAAAACATACTCTCGTGTTCATTTATGGTGAAGACATGCGTGATGATGTAATAATGTAATGATTTAATGCTTTGCGTACACTTTGTATTTCATATGCCCAATGAGGGCATTAATGTTCTGTGTTTTATGACAGTCACACAGTTTCACTTTAATTCCATTTCCATGACTGATTTGCATAAACTCTCAGAAAATAATGTGCCAATAAAACTGAGCATTGCAGTTATTCTTAATGTATGCCTTTATTCTTCAGTTATTATGACTAAGGTGATTCGGCTGTGTGTTGATTTAAAGGTCAGATAATAAAAGCAAAGCATCAGAAATAGGCAAAACCAAATTAACATTTATTAAAGGATCTAAGAATAAATAAGAAAAAAATAAATTCAGCCATAAATAACCTAAAATGCGTATTTCTACTTTCCAAGACTCTTGATTTTGTTTTTTATGACTCTCAGACCAAAATTTAGCAGCAATAAAATAAAAAAAATAATAAATAAAAAAATGTAAAGCTTGAGCTTGAGTTTGTTCTTTTCACTTGTTTCTTGGGAAACAGAAAGAAGTTCGTGATATTCTCTGTGAATCCTTTGAAGGATCTTTTCTTGTCAGCAGAAAAAGGGTTTCTGATGATTTCTTCCTGTTAAAAAATCCTTTTGGGAAGTGTTTTTACTCAGTGTATGATTCATATTTCTGTTTTTGTTCATTTTTACTCCAGAATAAATGTTGCAACACAGAGAATCTCATCATTCCCAGAAAACATTGCGCCACTTTGCTGCAGCGTAAATGAAGTGAAGCCAGGAAACATGCAAAGCAGAAGTTGCAGTGTTGAACTGCTGACATTTGCATGGAGTAAGTTTCTTCTTGGAGTGAAAACATCATTAAAGGCTCGATGGTTTCACAACGATAAAATCTATCACACGCTTTGTTTTTCTGTTTATGACGCTTTGTGATGTTCTACATTGCTTGGAAAAGTTACTACTTTTCCGTGGGAAACATTCCTTATTTCAGGTTAGGAATCTTGGGGTTCTGATGGACTCTGATCTCTCTCTTTTTTGTTTTTTTTCCCCTAATTCAAAGGCTTTATTGGATATGAACAGTCAAGCAGGTTATCTGTGCAATGACATTCTTAATTTTGCAGTCCTCTCTGAATAAATATGTAAGAATAAGCATCATACAAATCACATGCATTTACAAATAGTAAGGGTAAGAAGAACCCCACAGAGGACGTTATAAATATAAGACCTAAGTAAAATATATGTAATAATAATATAACATCCCTTCAGTAGCCACATCAAGCTAATAACTAAATTAGCCTGTTGTCATCTGAAATCAGAATCAGAGGTTCTATGTCCAGGCCAGATTTAGGAAAACTCATTCACGCCTTTGTCTCATCAGAGCTGCAGCTCATTCAGAACAAATTACATCACACATGTTCTTAACTCCTCCGTGGCTTCCAGCAATCTAAAGACTGGATTCTAAAGAGCTTACTGCCACTTAGTGATTCAGGGCTGAAATCTCTGATATGATGGATCTTCAGCTCGTAGTGCAGAGGGCAGTGGTGCCACCAAGATCTGGACCCCCTGAAAAGACCTAAGAATTGCTAAATGTTGTAGCGCCCCTGATTCATTCAGGGTTCCCTCCTCTTAGGCCTCTCCTGGCTGACGCTCAGAACCAAACATGGTGAAGCTGCATTTAGCTGATGGATGGAACAAAGTTCCTGTTTTCATGAAACAAACTTCGACCTTCATCTGCCTTTCTTTAATCAGTTCTCTGTACTCAGGTTTATTTGTGTAGCCAAATATCACAATGTCTCAAAGGGCTTTACAGGCTCTCACATCGACGGTTCCTGACCCAGTCCAAGCTCTATGAAAACGAGGAAAAACTCCCTAAATAACCGCAGCACATAAGGAAAAATGGAAGAAACTTCAGGAGAGGCAATTCAAAGAGAGATTTTCAGGAGCCACAGTGAGGAAAAGGACAAATTACAAAGACACAAAAAACAATGAAACATTTCAGGATGATAGAAGCAGCAGCAAATGAGCAATGATCCAGAAAGATGTAGTCAATATGAAATCATAGTCATGATGATTTAAGATAGGAGTCACATGACATGAATATCCACAAGAGTTCGGTCACTCTACTATAAATTTCCCCTTTAAATCTGGGAATATTTTATCTATCTATCTGATGGCCTGTCATGCAATCTGCAATGAAAAAAAAAAAGCTTTAATTATTCTCTTGTCTACTGTAACATTTTATTTAAGATTTTATTTTCTGTTGCATGTTTGGATGTTTTTGCATTTTTTCCCCATATGTCTTATGTAAATGAGCTGTGTAATAATCATTTATGTTACACAAATAAACGTGCCTCATTGTTTTTAAAGGCCCACTTCCTCCATTAAGCTCTTCCGTCATAATATCCGAGGATTAGTGCTTTAATTGGGCACATTGAGTACAATTTGCATTCCTTCAGTGGCAGAGATTTGGGATGTCTGTGGCTGTGTTCTTATAGTGTATGTATTCAGTAAAAAACATTAAAGTGTGTTCTATCATGTTTGTGGTTTTCTACTTATGCGTGAGATTACAGCACTGTGAGGCTGTTGAAGGATGATTGATTTACACGATTTGTTTCGATGCATTTGGACAGGATGAGCAGAATTAAACTGAGTCAGACCGATGTAAACATGTAAATGCGTCGGTCTGTCAGGAAACCCCACAGGACAACCTGTACAAAACACACACAAACACACACAGACACACGTATGGAGTCTGACCTTTGACATTTTCTGTGCTACTTCTCACCTGAGCCACCGCATCCAGGCCGTCTTGGTTCAGACAGGTGTACGCCATCAGCAGCTGTTGTTTGTTCAACAATAAGTGACCGATGTCCTTCTGTCCGAGATCTCCTTCCAGCTTCCAGAAGATCACCCCGCCAACCAGCACGTAGGCTACGTAAACCCCCCCGAGCATGAGGATGGAGGGGACCCGAGCCAAGTTTAACATTTCTTTTATTCCCATTTTGGTGCCTTGATACAACTTCGGGATCCAGGCACACCAAAACTCTGCAGCCAGAGACAGAGAAGGTATAGACAAGCAAGGGGTTTACTTGCTTGACTTCTTCATTGCAGGCAAATGAACCTCCACCTGCACTCCTGCTTCAGTCGCTCTGATGGCCTGTCATGCAAATCTGCTGGAGCGAAATGAGGGAAACAAGAAAGGATACACACCAGCAGAGACTCGCCTATGGGTGAGTATATTCAGGTTATAAATATTCAGGTTAAATATTTCTCCTGACCACACCCGGCAGGAAAATGAATCTCCAATTCTTTATAAGAGTTTACAGAGTCCTACCACGTCTAGACGCAAACTAAGGGGCGCTCAGAGAGATCATACCTACACCAAGGCCCAACAGTCAACTGATTTCAGGCTTTCTTTTACAAATATAAATCCAGATTTGTACTATCATTACCTTGAAATTGAAAAGTTTTATCATGCAAGTTCAGTATCGCTCCTCTGAATCTATACCTGTAACTTTTGGAAACATGTCAAAACTGTTAAATCCTGCTGAATCAGCATCAAATTGCAACTACATATTGGTGCTGCATGTTTCTAGGCTTAAAGGACCATACCGGCGATGTTGCATGTTTGAACCCAATACAACCAAAATCATAAAACTGTATTTTAGTTTTCTTGTTATTTTTTCAAATCTCAATCTTTCAAAATCAAATGTTCAGGTGATACACCCACCTTAACATTCCATGTTTTGTCTCTGATTGTAGAAGGCACAGTTATTTTAATTTCTTGGTAAAAGTCGTCTTCTCCTGGGACTATATTTCCTGGCGCAGTGATACGTCGTCTTCGATGCAGTTCTGTGTTGGATCAGTTAAATGAAGTTACTTCTAGTTTGTTGTAAAGCCTGACTCATGAAATAATTATCAGAAAATTCTAATTTTTTGCAATTTATTTATTTATTGAACCCTTTAAAACTACCTCCCCCCCCCCCCCNCCCCCCCCCCCCCAAAAAAAAATCTGAATTTTTTTTTGCATATATGAATTTTTTTGTCTCACATTTGATACATCAGGCATTTATTTAACTCAAAAGGATTTAAACTGGAACATTTCTTTTGATACAATATAATAGACATTCAATAACTGATCATGTTGATGATGTCGAGGTCTCAAAAAATAAATCATGACTCAAATGTGACACAAATGGCGTCATAAGGTTGTCTCCACAAGTTGACTTTAATAGCATACTGGAATGAACTGAAAGCGATGACAATTTGGAAGGTAGGATAAAATCTGAAATTTACTGCTGCTATAGTATATTTTAGGAAATAGCTGTCAGTATGTGGATTGTATGTATTAGGCTTGAACATGCACAATCGCGACATGGTCCTTTAATATAGAGTGATGCCATAAATGTGACCGAGCACATATTTTAGGATCCAGATCAATATCTGAATTAGGACATCATATCGTCTATGAGTATACTGGAAAAAATTTTATATGATAAAAATTTGTCATGTCATGATATTGATGATGTGTTCTGACGTTGATGCATCTTCATACCATGCACAAGAAGAAGAATTAAGCAAGCATGACCAAAAGCAGCGGGTTAGCAACTTACAAATTAGTTCCTGTAAAAAAAAAAGGAGCTACCTCTGTTGTTTGGAAATGGGTCGGCTGCAAGCTAACTGGCTAATAGCTAAAGGTGGAAACACAACAAATTTGTTTCTCCACCTGGTAAATACCAAGAAAATCGAAGAGCCAATCAGCTGATTTGTGGCCTAAAACAAGCAGGAAGTGATGATTCAGTCAAATATAGCTGGAACGTTAGCTAGCTATTTATGCTCACTATGACAGACAAGCTAACGGTGGGGTAAAATTAGCAAAGCCGTAACTTTTTGTTTCGCTAAAGATATGACGCCTGTCCAAAGAGTGGGAAAAGAAGCAACTTTTTAAAAATCTCAACCCAAGATACAACATCCTGATGGGGAAATATTTTTCAAAGGTGCTCTGCTGGCGATGTATGAAGTGTTAGCTTAGCCGCTACGCTAACTTCAGCTGAATTCTTTGCCTCAACCCCAGATTTGTAGTCAAGCTTGACCTGCACTGCTGTGTGTGTGTTGTAGTCCAGTTTGCTACTATTTCCATTTGCACTAAATATTCAAAATAATTCAAAATAGTGTTATTTTTGAGTTTATTTTTTCTGTATGGTCACATTTTTAAGGGTTTCACTTGCTTTTGATTGCTGCTTTGTTTGATGATACTATTTATTTTTTATGCAGATCCAGATAATTTGGGTAATTTTTTTTTTTATAAACTAAACATTAAGAGGATTTAGTTATTATTTCTACTTTTACTGAAGGGAAACACTCTACTGTGTTTCCCTTAAATATACAGATTAATTTTTACTCACATTTTTCCAATTAGCAGTATTGTTTGTATGTCTGCAATGTGCATGTCACCAATAAAACATTACTCACTGTTACATTTTTCATATCAATATTGTTATTACAGCGATACCTTGAGATATCAGGATATTATGTTAAGGCCTTATCAGCCCTGCTTCATCTAGATCTCAGCTAAATTGCACTTTTTATAGTCTTAATGCCTGATTTTTTTCTTTAAAACTGCAGTCCTAATTTATTCAACTTGTCCTATAGACCCAAATCCCACCTGTCTAACAAAATCATCGAAATCCTTTTGAGACACAAACAAAGCTGCGGATGCACATGAGCACACATAAAGCTCTTATAATATCATAATAATCAACATATAACAAAATGCGTTAACAAGGATTACAAACAAGAATATCATTTTTATGAAAGGATGGATAAACATTAATATATATAGTATGTACCTGATTGGTGTCCATCTTTTCCTTTTGAGATCCTCTGATGTAGCATTTGGTTTAATTGAGGTAGACAATGTTAAACAAAAACTTTGGGCAACACTTTAAATTAAGGTACACATATTAACCATTAATCAGCTGCTTATTAGCATGGATATTAGTAGCATATTGGTTCTTTATTAGTCATTATAAAATGTTTATTAATAGCTTATTTTGCATGACCTTTTTCTACAACTACTTAGCCATGAACTGACAGTTTTCTCTTAATAACCTCCTAATTACTGGTTATTGATAGTAAAGACATTGCTACATATAGTGACATTAGGGATTTAGTTTGGCTGGTTATCGTCATTGTGATGACTAAGCCTAACCCTGATGGTTATCTTAACCCTAACCAGTTAACCCCAATGCCTAACCCTAACCATGACCTCTAACCCTATTAATTATCCTAACCCTAACCAGTTAACCTAAGACTCAACCCTAACCATACTATTAACTATCAATAAGCAGTAATTAGGAGGTTATTAAGAGAAAACTCTCAGTTAATGGCTAAATGGCAAAGTAGTTGTAGAATACGGTCATGCAAAATAAGCTATTAATAAACACTTTATAATGACTAATAAAGAACCAATATGCTACTACTATGCATGCTAATAAGCAGCTGATTAATGGTTAATATGTGTACCTTAATATAATGTGTGACCAAACTTTGTAATGTTAATGTTTTTCCTGCCTAATGTACATTCTATAGGATAAATGCTGAAACATACACACATAAGTGTACAGGAACAACTATTACAGTACAAAAAGTTTTGGCTGAAAGATGAACAGCTGCTGCATCAATTGTCTTATTGTGTAGCAGAGCAGAGGATTGAAAGGAACTTGCAAATAATTTCCCATCAGGCATCTCTGATTCACTGTCAGACCTTCGATGAGTCTTCCAGTTTGCTGGACGATGCCTCCTCTTCTTCCTCTTGCTTCTTAAAGCCTGGGTGAGTCAAACCAATCGCATATTCCATTATCCTGCCTCCCATATTGAGGATGAGAGCAAGCCAAGCCAAGGCGAAGATGATCCACACGCCGGCGAGGCTGCGGTACAGAGAGATGTACTCCTTTTCCGGATCGGCTCCTGAAAGAATTCACATCAGGTTTCACCGCCGACGTCAGAAACATCAGGAAACTGTGTCAATAAATAATGAATGAATAATTAGTGTTCATTTGCTTTCTCTACTCACCCACCACGTAATCTCCAAAGCCGATGGTGCTGAGAGTGATGAAGGCAAAATAGAAGGCCTCACCAAAGCTCCAGCCTTCCACGTAACTGAACAGAAGAGGAGGGATGACCAAAAACAGCAGGCTGCCCGTGATGAAGAAGAAACTCACCGCCAGGGCCTCGACCATTTGCTGCCGGGAGGAACCAGGCAAGGCACACATGTAGACATGATTTTGCCATAAGGAGTGACCTTTGACCCCTCTTAGGTCGGTTTTGCATGGTAAACGTTGAGTGTTGCTCTGACCTGGCGTTCCATTATTGTGTACTGGGAGCTGAGCGTTGACTCCTAGCATTGCGTCAAGCTACCTTGAGCACCATGCGGTGCTCAGATACTGCATTTTGACATGACGCTCAAAGTTCTGCCAAATTCAACTTTGACCTTTCTGATGCTAATCTTTCCAACACGCAACCAATCAGAGAACAGCTGTACGGAGCAGAAGCGCCACAGCGATGGAGGAGAAGCTCCTCTGTAGAGTAGCTTAGAACACTGACTCAACATTCACTGTTTTTTCACTTTTCTTCTCTGAATGAGAAGAAGAGCCAGAGCCTTCTTCATTGCGATGTCCATGTCGCTACCCGATTTGACTCGGAACCCAATTTGGACTGCGAATGTGCAAAGATCGTCCACGGTAACCGTCATCATGTCATTAGCAACAAGCGTTTCCTGTCAGCGCTTGGTTGAGCGGTGCTGCTCAGACTCCTCAAGATTCCTCATGAACAAGCAGAGTGCTGGATGCTAAGCTCAGCGGCATCGCTCAACGCTAATCATGTGAAACGGGCCTTAGAGTGACCTTTGGCCCCTCTGAGTGACCTTTGGCCCCTCTTAAGCTTGGTTAATACTTCACTCTGTCGCCACATAAGACATAATTGCAGCGCTTTGGGCCTCTGCGACGTCGTGTCACGTGAACGCGCACCTCTAAGATTTTGTAACTTGGTGCGACTGGTGCATTGTTCAAAATAGAGGAGTTGGAGGTAAACTTGCTGAACCAGTGCGTCCATACAAACATCTTTATGACTCGTCCCTGACACATTATAAGGATCCACACATGACCCAAAACTCCTGGAACGAAACAGCAACAGCACTGGTCAAAGATATGAGTTTTTGCCGTAAAGTTTGGAAAATTATTTGGGATTGTTTTGCGACTACTTCCTGCTTCGATACGGTATTTTCTGAATTTTTTGCATACTGCCCCCTGTCGTTTCGGAGAATATTGCAATGGAGAACACACCAAGTAGAAAATGCCTTCACTCTCTGTAGAAGTGCCCGCGGTCAGCCAGCCCCCTCGTGAAAGTATAACCAAGATTTTAGAATGACCTTTGGCCCCTCTTAGGCCTGTTTCATATGATAAGCATTAGCGTTGCTGCTGAGCTTGGCATCCAGCTCTCTGCTTGTTCACAAGCAGAGTCTGAACAGCGCCGCTCAAGCAAGCTCTGACAGGAAGAGCTTGTTGTTAATAACATGTTGACGGTTCATGGGTGATCTTTGCATGTTCGTGGTCCCAATAAGGTTTCAGGGTCAAATCAGGTAGCGACATGGACATTGCAACAAAGAAGGCTCTGGCTCTTCTTCTCATTCAGAGAAGAAAAGCAAAAAAACAGCGAATGTTGAGTTGCTGTTCTAAACTGCTCTACAGGTTATGAGCTTCTCCTCCATTGCTGTGGTGTTCGTGCTTACAGCTGTTCTCTGATTGGTTGTGCATTGGAAAGGTCAGTGTCGGAAAGGTCAAAGTTGAATTTGGTTGAACTTTGAGTACCACGTCAAAACAGAGAATCCAAGCACTGCGTGGTGCTCAAGGTGGCGTGACGCGCTCCCAATACAAAATAATGGAACGCCCAGGTCATCGTAAAGCTCAAAACTTATCACGAAATCAGCCTTGGAGTGACAGAGTGAAAATAAGACTCAAACCATGTGACTTCATGAGCCGAGTGGACACCTGTGAGTACCTTGTGTGGAACAACTGAGACCATTCCCCTCTCCAGCCGGCCCAGGTGGGTNCCTGTGAGTACCTTGTGTGGAACAACTGAGACCATTCCCCTCTCCAGCCGGCCCAGGTGGGTGGTGAGACACTTCCCCATCTGATTGAGGAAGATGATGTTGAGTGGGATCCCGCACAGAGCGTAAAACACGCAGAACACCTGACCGTACACGGTGCTGGGCGACAGATTCCCGTAGCCTGCGAAACAGACGACGGCTTGACATTACAGCCACTCCAAAGCCAAAGAGTGAAAAGTGAGGAACAAGAGGAGTACTCACCAATAGTTGTAACAACCGTGCCGGCGAAAAAGAAGGAGCTGCTGAAATCCCAGTTACTGGGGTTAGTGGAGTTTCCTGAGGGATTTACTCCCTTTTCCCAGGCGTCCAGAATCACCTGCAAAACACCGAAATCAGAAGAAGCAGCTATAAACCCCATAATTCTGATCATATACAGAATTTGGGTCATTAAATAATTATTGACCTCACATTACTGTTTATTGCTGTGTACCTTTTATAATCATAAAATTGATCTGTCAGGTTTGCTGTCATGCAGTATTGAGCTTGTTTTACAATCGTAACTAATCCATAATTAAAAGCATGTATTTTATTTCTATTTGTTTTACACTCATCTATTTCATTACCTTACTTATTTCATGTTTTACCTGTTTGAACTAATTAAATTATATTGTCCATTTATTGAATTTTCTTATTTTCTTAATATTCTATGATTTTTCTAGCTTTTTATTTAGGTTTTTTCCCAGTATTCTTCCTTAATTATATATATATATGATAATGTATTGCCTTGCCATGTCCTGTTTTAATTAAAAGTTTTAAAATTTTTATTTGTTATATTTACTTTTATGTATTTTATACTTATATTTTTTATTATTTACTTTAATGATTCTGTTTGTCAGTTCTTCACTACAGCACTTAAATTCACCACTAACAAGCATTTTCAGATTACTCCTCTGTTTTTATTTCACTTAATGCTAAAATTACATAACTTCTAAAAAAAAACCTGAATACACGTCTTGTTGGTGATGATGGATTACCTATCCCAAAAATGTTTCAAGTATCAACAAGTTGATTTTAATAGCGTACCAGAAGGAACTGAAACCAATGGTGGTCTGGAAGATAGGAAAAACAATTTTAATTCTCCGTTCCAGTAGTATGCTTTGAGAAATGATTGTCAGTAACGTAATGAAAATTGAATATATTAGGCTCAAACATGCAAAATGGCCGGTATGGTCCTTTAAATAGCAAAAAAACAAAACAAAACAAAACAAAACAAAAAAAAAAAACAAGTTTAACATTCTGCTTCAAAAACAGTCATTAACTGTGTTATAACCATTCAGAAACACAATCATAAAAAATAAAGTTGACAGACAGACAGGAACAAACCTGGACAAACTTCTCTAAGGCGGGCTTGTCCAGGCAGGTGTAATTAGTCAGAAAGTGCAGCTTCTCCAGCTGGAAGTGGTTTCGGTTGTTGCTCTCAGCCTCTCGCTCCAGTCTCTGGAAGATGGCGGCCCCCACCAGCAAGTACGTGAGGTGGGCCAGAACCAAAAGTGCCGTCCTGCTCACTTTGAGCTGGGCCACCTGGAACCTCGCCATCAACCTGTCCAAAACCAGGATGAACGCAAAGCCTAAAGAGGTTTCTTCACTTCAGAAAAATCAGCACAGTCTCAACGAAACAGGCAGATTCCAGGTGTAATTCCCCAGCGCAAGCTTCCATCATTCCCGCTTTGGGAAACTGTCAAAAGTTGAATCCAGAATAATTGAGCCAGAGGATGTTTTTGTGAAGCTACAGATGGAGATATGCTCAGATCCCCACTGAGTCTTTCCTCTGATGGCTCAGACTGCTGGAGACGCTGGGTGTTGATTTATGGGTTGGGTGACAGTAAAACCCCTCCATTAGGGTGACATCTGGACACACACACATACACACTTTCAGCTCTTTCCACTAATAAGGAAGCGATGGCAGCATTTTGTCAGCAGAACAAAAGTTAATCATTTACATCGAGCACTAAAGAACCTGCGCTAATGCTAAAAGCGTTTGATCAGATTCTTCACTCTGAGGACTCACAAGCAGCCTGATGGAAACATCAAGAAAATGTAGTTCAGCACCAAATTATTAGCTTCTCAATTACACAGTCAGGATGATCGACTTGATTTGCTAACATACAAGAACGTGAACACAGTAGGTTTGCAGGAATCGAGTAAATAAAAAATATTCGTGCCACAACTTCAGTTAGGCTTTAAGATTAATGTTAAGGAAGATCAATCAATTACACACACTTTAGAGACTGGAAATTAGGTTCAGTCCCAGTTTTTCACGGGAGCCAATGAATGAATGAATCTGTTTGCTCGTTTGGTTTGTATGATTCTTACAAAGTTTATCCAAAAATTCAGAAGCAATTTTGATGAAACTTGGAAGGGTAGGGCTGGATCCAGGATTTTTTTTCAATGATGAACTAACATGGGGGGANGGGGGGGGGGGTTAGGGTATATTCTATATTTTTGTCAATTTCTTTAAAACAAAAATGAAATTTTTTTTAATTTATTTTTTTTTAGCATAGTTATAGCCTGTGAGAGACTATAAATAGGTGCAAATTTGGTCTGGATCTGTATGCATTAAAAAAACAAAAAAACAAAAAACTACTGTTTCTTCTGACAAATAAAGCAATTAAAGGACCATACCATCCATTTGCATGTTTGAGCCTAATGTATTCAATTTTCATACATGTTACATTATTGACATTCATTTCCCAAAGGATAAAACCGTATTTTAGCTTTCCTGATATTTTGCAAAATCTCTTAATCTTTCAAAATCAAATATTCAAGCGATACACCCACCTTAAAAATCCATGTTTCTCCTGCTAATAGTTACACAAAATCATGAAGTCACAGTCATTCCAATTTTTCAATAAACCCAGGTCTTCATATTCCACAGTGGAGACATACATTCATGACGTGCTTTTTATTGCGCTTAAACGCTAAAATTGCGTAACTTCTACAAAAAACCTGAATACACATCTTGTTGGTGATGATGGATTACCTATCCCATGAATGTTTCAAGTATCAACAAGTTGATTTTAATAGCAGAATGAACTGAAACCAATGGAGGTCTGGAAGGTAGGAAAAACATTTTTAATTCACTGTTCCAGTAGCATGCTTTGGGAAATGATTCTCAGTAGTGTTACGTATATGAAAATTGAATATATTAGGCTCAAACATGCAAAATGTTGGTATGGTCCTTTAAGTATTATTATTGTTGTTCTTCCCCCCCCCCCCNCCCCCCTTCTTCTCAGGGCAGCATGATGATTGGCACTGTTGCCTCTCAGCATGAAGGTCCTCGGTTTGAAGCCCTGAGCTTAAAGTTCACCACTGAACTGCAACATAAAGCGCTGCATCACTTTTCATGTCTCTCTTCATAAAAGCTAATTTTCTTTGGGATTTACACGGGCATTATAATTTTACTGTCATATTTCCAGTAGATCTATGAAAAATATAAAAGTTTTGATGTAACCTCATAAAAGAAACATTTCAGATTTTGTCAGACGGCCAAATAATTTTGTTTAAGGGCCAGATTTGGACCTGGAAACTCCTACTTTCGAGCATCACGAGAGACTAAAACACACATTTCCAGCACATACAGCCATAACACATAAATCATCAGACCTTTCCTCTATGTTCGGGAGCCAGGCATGTTTACGGTCAGATAGGGAGGAAGGAGATACTGGAGAAGAGTAGAGAGCTTTACTTGATGATGGGCCATAAACTGGAGAGCTGGGATGACATTTCAGAAAAAACAGAATGGGCTATTAGGGCTTCAGCGTGTATTCAGCTGCGTGTTACAAAAAGGCCAACATTTTGTTTTAGAATAGATTTCCATTACAGCCATAACCACCAGAAAAATCTTGTCCTTAACTGGTCGCCTGAAGCAACAGAACACAATCTTGATAAACTCTTGATTTTATCTACAAAATCTTGATCATAACAATGATTATTCATCACAAAGTTGCCATATGATGTTTAAAAACAGGGTTGTAAGAGAAAATTCATATGTGATAAAGATATCTATTTTGTAAGATTTGTACCCTATCTTCTAAATTTGTGCTGGATGACGTCATTGGCATTATTTTCTACACACTCCCAGTAACAAAAGAAACACTAAGCTAACATGATCTGATTCTGTGAAGCATCGTTAAAACTAAATTCCACTACGATTCAGTCTCAGTGAGGAAACACACCACCGCTCAAAAGTATGGAATCATGAGTGATTTTCACATAGAATCAATGTTTCCAAAATTAGTTTTGTCTCATGTGTATGTATGTATAAAATTCTATGTCTGTTAATATTTTGGCTTAAAATAATTTACAAGAAGCTGTAAAAAAATGAAGACATTATATTTAAATAGTCTCCAGAATCATTTTCATGATTTTCATGGACAGGATTTCAAGGCACAGTCAGGGATTGCAGGGTGTCCAGTTTGGTGACCTCAGAATTACATCTCTGCTTTTTGCAGATGATGTGGTTCTGCTGGCTTCATCAGACAGTGACCTTCGACATGCACTGGGCAGGTTTGAGGCCGAGTGTGAAGTGACTGGGATGAGAATCAGCACCTCCAAGTCTGAGACCATGGTGCTCTGTCAGAAAAAGGTGGACTGTTCCTTCCAGGTTAGAGGGGAGTCACTACCCCAGACAGAGGAGTTTAAGTATCTTGGGGTCTTGTTCACGAATGAGGGTAGGATGGAGCGTGAGATTGATAGATGGATTGGTACAGCATCCGAGGTCCTACGGACGCTGTACCAGACCGTCGTGGTGAAGAGGGAGCTGAGCCAGAAGGCGAGGCTCTCAATTTACTGATCAATCTACGTTCCTATCCTCAGCTATGGTCATGAGCTCTGGGTAATGACCGAAAGGACAAGATTGCGGATACAGGCGGCGGAAATGAGGTTCCTCTGTAGGGTGTCTGGGCTCACTCCCAGGGACAGGGTGAGAAGCTCGGACATCCAGGAGGGACTCGGAGTAGAGCCACTGCTCTTCCACATCGAAAGGTGTCAGTTGAGGTGGTTCAGGCACCTAACAAGGATGCTCCCTGGTCGTCTCCCTAGGGAGGTCTTCCAGGCACGTCCAACTGGGAAGAGGCCCCGGGGAAGACCCAGGACACGCTGGAGGGATTACATCTCCCGGCTGGCCTGGTAACGCCTCGGAGTCCCCCAGAAGGAGTTAGAGGGCCTGGCCGGGGACAGGGAAGGGTGGGCCGGTCTGCTTAGTCTGCTGCCACCGCGACCCGGACCCAGAGGAGCGGAGGATAATGGATGGATGGATGGATGTCTCCAGACTCATGATATGAGTTGTAGCTGATTCCAGATTCATGTAGAGAAGCTGTATGTGGTTCCAGAGATTATTAGGAAATTCTAGATTATTCCCTGATGGTCTAGATTAGGGGTACTCAAATACAAATCTTAAAGGTCCACAAAGAAAATTTTCAATAAGCAAAGGTCTGTTTATTAAGGTCAGTCAAGCCAGGGTCGGGTTGGGAAATTTGTACCATGATTTTAAGGTGTCAATCTATGCTGTCAACTATAAGCCCAATGCCGTGTCAACCCATCGTTGTCATGGAGATGACGGGACGCTGGATGTGATTGGACCAAACCAAAGCAGATCACACAGACAGTGGAGCAGTCGGACATTCTGAGAATTTTGAGTCGTTGCGTAACAGCGACGTTTCACAGATAATATAATACATATGGAAAGTATAATTTGCTCAGAGAACGGAGACAGTTGTGGTTTGGTCTGGATCTGGACCAGAGACTGGACTGAGGATGACTGCTCTAGAAACTCAATGCCGAAGTGGATACTTTGGGATTTATCATCATCATTATTTATCATTTAAAAACTTTGTTCTCCCCTAAATATTTGAAATACTAAATAAAACATCTTAAAATACATTTTGGTGTTGTTTCATATAATTAAAAAAACCCCACTTTTGTTGAATAAAATAGTAAGAACTACTGAAATGACACGTGATTCAAAACTTTTGAGTGGTCATGTATATATATGTCAGCAAGTGTCTCAGTTTTGACTGCTTTGACCAGTTTATGAGAAATTGAAAAGACACACACGTCCTGCAGAAAGACAGAAATAACAGATATCAGACTGGGCTAAAGACGTCTCTTTCTCCTAGGCAGCTCCTGGGCTGGATGCAAATCACGCAACTGCTTGTCATGTGTCAAACAAATCACAAGGAGACATGCAAAGGAGCTGCTTCAGCCTTCACAGGACATCGCCTGTTTAGGGCTGAGAAACTAAAGCAGGAGTTAATGATTCAGTCTAAGTCCAAACCTCTGATAAGCTGGTCTACCTTCTGATTGGATGGAATTATTATTTAAGACGTGTATTCATACACGTCTCGCAGAGCTTAACCATGCACTGTGAACACAGAACAAGCTGGGTACTCCAGAAGATGTTGTTTTCAGACCTGTAGTCCATCTGAATCAGGGACTAAATTGTTAAAATGTTAAATTTACCACTTGGTTTGATATTTCACACAGGAAAAAAAAAAATCCAATCAAACCAAATAAAGAAGCAGAAGTCATGTGAGTGCTGATTGGTCAGAAATGTCTGGGGGAGGAAGAAAGAAAATTAAAATAGGAAAAAGTTTACTATGTCAGGCTAGCTAGATAACATGGAACAAAGACGGACTTGGGATATTTCCCAAGTCATAGTCATCATTTGGGCCATATAAGCAAACCTGTAGCAGCAGAAACTGAAATTGACTTCAAGACAATGTGTGTAAAAGCTAAAGCTAAATTGGAATCGGACCGAGACCGCCTCCTCTGAGTGGTCACAGTCTGAATGTTTTGGCATGGACACGGGTTCAATCGTTGCATTCACATATACCCAAAAGAGCCAAACATAAGGGGGAAACGCTTCAGGGTCTGAAACAAACCCTCAAAACAAACAACAGCGCCTTCTAATATTGGCACCCTTAGCAAATAAAAAATGGGCTGTGAAAAAAAAAAAAGTATTTATTGTTTAGTCTCATGCTTGTTCATTCAAAATATTAACAAAATGTAACCTTTAGTTAAAGTAAAATAATTGAAAGGAAAAAGGAATTCTTATCATAAAATAAATATTTTTCTCACTTGGTCTGGTGGTGTCTGATCGTAATTTTGGAGACTTTCTGACCCCAAAACCCAAATAACGTCTGCAATTCTCCTGCTGTGATCCTTGGAGATTCTTTGGTCTCTCGAACCATCATCATCATCATCATCATCATCATCATCATCATCATCATCATCCTCAGTGTGCACAGAGTCAATATGGACAGACGTCCTCTTCCAGAGCCATTGAACAACATGTGTGTTTCCTGATAAGTATTTCTTTTTCCTTTCAATTATTTTACTTTAATTAACGGTTATATTTTTGTTAATATTTTGAACAAAAGATCAAGAGGATAAACATAAAGACATTTTTTTTTTACAGTTCATTTCATTTTTATTTAACAAAAGTACCATGGAGGATGCTGTAGGTGTGAAAACGCTCTTAGAGCCTGAGACCAAAATCCACTGTGCCAAAGGTCAAGGAATGGCTAATTAACTGAGTAATATTTTAGTAAAAAACAAAAAACTCTGTTACACTGCTCACTCAGTGTAACAGAGCCGCCGTAGGCGAATTTGATGATAAGTCGCATTATGTCAGGTAACACGTGGTGGGGGAGTTCATACTCCTTTTCTTCTGGCTGTGACCACTCGGTGAAGAGATTTCTGCAGGTCAGGATGGACACAAAGCAGGTTAGACATGAACCATATTCAATATTTCATGTCATCTTTATGCTACATCAAGTAATGATAGCATAACTATAACTTTACATAGCAAAAAAAAGTTAACGGGACAGTTTAACAGAAAACAGCACCACCATGCCACACAGTTTGAGAACCATGAATGTAACACAGCATTAGTGAAACAAGCCTCTTTCCTGTCTGTTCTTTTAGATTTAATATTACATGTCTGGTTGCATTGAAGGTCTTGGTGAGTTTGTCATTAAAACATGAAATCAAACGTAAAACTGCCAACTAGAATATGAACCTTCATTTCTCTTTTGAGAGTAATTTGAAGAATATAAAGCCATCAGCATCCCGCTGATAACATCTCACAAACTCACCTGAAGAACTCGCTGCTGTCACAGAGGATGATTTTGTGGACAGGAAACTTCACATCACCAACCATGATCACTGCATCACAAAGTTTTCCCTGAAGCCTCAGCTCATTAAACACTCATTCTTACATCCATCTTTCTTTAAAATCTACTTTGAAATGATGAAACCTGTACAGGTAGCATATTTTACCTGTGGCATATTTTCATGACATCATAGAAATGAATATTTGCTATTTTAAAATGACATCTTATTACCTCTTTACATATATATATATATAAGTAGAGAACATGTAAATACTGTAAATTGTAAATTGGAATTTAACTGAAAGTGAAGATCAGCATTTTGTGCAGATTAAAAAAAGGAAGTAGATTTTCTTTGATTTACAGAACAAGAAACACAAAATTACAGCATTATCACGCTTCTCTGTACAAGATTTTACACAAAATTCCAGTTTGGATAAAGTAAAAAAAAAAGCATTTGTCACAATGCGAATTGAAACTTCTCATCATAACTTATTATTTGTTAACACACACACACACACACACACACACACACTGGAGCCAACTGGTTTCCTCATGTCCCGTAAATGGCTCGTTCCTCTGATATCTTGAGACAACATTTGTTCAGATCAAATGGCCGGTGCAGGCTGTGATTTATGCTGCTGTCCTTTACATCATCGGACAATCTCCAGCAGGGAAATTAATGTGCATTAATGTGCATTAATGTGCATTAATGTGCATGTCCGACTGTGAGAAGGTTTAAGATAATTTCCTCTCTGTATCCATGGATATCTAATAGATCTTTTCAGAATCATTCACTCATCTGATGCAGCAGAGGAGGACTTCAGGACTTCACTGCTGAGATGCACCTGAAACACATAAAACACAAAGTGAAATGGACATCCAGAAGTAAGTAAGACGAGAGGTAAAGCTGTGCCACACACATCTAGACCTGTATAATGTACAAACATGATTAGGGCTTGACGATATCAAAAATTTTTTTCATCACACTATATTTTTTTTATATTGATTGATATATATATCATGTTATAAATCATGCTGCATTTCAAGTCACTTGAACTTAAGATTTATTTTAACATTTTCTTTATGCATGTTCTGAACATAAAAAATAACCGACAATTGTCTGAACTGAAAAACTGCAAATTGCAGTCATCCTTAATAAATAAATCCAAGCTTCAGGCTGAAGCCAAAGCTTCGTCAGCTGCTTTCTGATTAATGTTACAGTGAACATGGTCGCTCTGTTTAGTGTCAGACTTTAAATAACCAAAATGAATCCACACCACTGACATTTTTACCTTCTTATCCACAGTGTAACTTTCTCTGGGACAGTAACGCTGCTGAGCTTTACTTTCTTCATCATCATTTGATTTTTTTTTTCCTCTGGAGTTTCATCACTTTCTGACATCTTTGACTTTCGCTCACATATCATCACACAGGCTATGGCGTGTTCACCGTTTAGCTAAATGCTGCTTTGAGGAAGTGGATGGGCTTTATTATGATGCTGTCACCAGTAAAGTGTCTGTAACTTAACTGTGGCATTTGAGCTTATCACAAATCATAGAATTTAATGTGTTTCTCTCATTGTTGTACTGAGAAAAAAAAATGACATGATTATTATTATTATTATTATTATTATTATTATTATTATTATTATTATTATTGTTACTGAATATCTTTTCAAGAGTGGCCCCACAACTGTTCCATAACCTTTCTACCAGCAGAGGGCAGTGTTACATGCAAAATGTACACTGTAAAATCTTTTTTGTCTCTCAATCCCCAAGCTGTATACTAACATACCAGGAAGGCTGGTTTCATTCCTGTAAAATCATGTGTGTGTGTGTGTGTGTGTGTGTATTACCTGTCCTGCTCAGGAGCCTTTGCCTGGCTCTGACAAAGGCCAGGATGTTAGCATCAGCCTCCTGGTCTCCAGTCAGAGGAATAGAGGTGGAGGAGAGCTCCGTTCCGGAGAGGGCCCTGAAATGTTCACAACATGTACACGTTTACTGTGGCGTGTTAACACCTCTGACATCATTCTACACCTGCAGCGAGACTGATCGATTCTTTGTGATTGTTAAATCAGAAATACAGACTTTTATTCCTCTATTTACAGGAATGAGCCCATCGTGATAACTGGAATATAATATGATGCAATCTGCCTCAACAATACCTCATCTAAAATGCATGCAGGGTTTTAATATAATCAGTGTCTTTCCTTCTTCGTGTGTGTTTGTGTGTGTGCGTGTTTGAGAGCAAAAACAAAAAAAAAAAAAAAAGTGTCTTACTCCAGCCCATCTGAACTTTGACATCTTCTCTCCCTCACCGTGGCAAACCCTGAACTACTCTTCGTTCTTGGAAGAAATAAGCCTTAACAGGCGACATCCCTCCTCACAATATGTGTGTGAATAAAACAACAGCATCTCTGCAGCTCCAAACGGCTGCAGGACAAAAGCATATAAGTTATGTAGCGAGTGTTTTAGTGTGGCAGTAAACAAGGCTTGAGCCGCGGCACTCAAAGTGAGAACCCATGCTTTGATTTGCTTGCGGAGTTTGGAGACATTACTTCACAAAGCTGTAAAAAGTCACAGCCCTTCTCAAAATTGTTGAGAAAAAAAACCCCACTAAATACTAAATCAAATATTACTACAATCCAGGCTGTGTACAGACTGAAGTGGTACTGAAATCATACTGCACACACTACTGTAGTCAGACAGTGTGCGTGTGTTTTTTATGGTGTGTGTCATTTTTTTTTCAGTGTTTCCATTTGCAGTAAACAAACATTAGGTTGCTTCATTCACCTAAAATTAAATTTTTAATGATTTTCAAGGTCTTCTTGACTTTAAATTGCCGTGTTGTGCAATAAAACACGTTGGTGTTTGAAGTAGATGGATATTTGCATAATTTACGTTCTCATGAATACTTCAGAGATCCTACCACACACAGACAAGTGGTCAAAACATGGGACTTTCATATGTAGTAATATTGTATGTCCATAGAACCACTAGGAAGCTGAGATACCTCAATTTGAGTATGGTGTAAAATTATTATTCTTATTAAAATACAATTTTAATTTTTAATGTTGTAGTTTTTTTATTGCATATTTTTGAAGAAAAGTATACCCTTGGATTAGAAATTTTAAAGGACCATACCATAGCAGGTCTTCTTTTGGAACTATATTCCCCGGTGGAGACATACATTCACTCCACGCTTTTTATTGCACTTAAATGCTAAAATTATNAAAAAAAAAAAAAAAAACCTGAATATACATGCTGTTCACAATAACGGATTACCTATCCCAGGAACGTTTAAAGTATCAACAAGTTGATTTTCATAGCATACCAGAATGAACTGAAACCAATGGAGGTCTGGAAGGTAGGAAAAACATTTTTAATTCACCGTTCCAGGCAGTATGCTTTGGGAAATGATTGTCAGTAATGTAACATGTATGAAAATTTAATATATTAGGCTCAAACATGCAAAATGCGTGATATGGTCCTTTAAGGTAGCAAAATAGTGCAACATAAAAAAAATATAGCAAAATTCTAGAGGGTTAAGAGACATCAGAGAGGCTTTGGTTTTTATCCTGTTACATCCAGAATTCCTGGTGACATCACTGCTTTCTAAATGCGGCTCTCAAAGAGTTTTTCTGCAGGGTGTTGAGTGCTGATGGAATATGACCCGGAGACTAAAGGATGATGTTGATGTTGTATTTCAATTAAAAAAAAAAAAAAAAAGNTAAAAAAAAAAAAAAAAAGGCTTATTCTTTTATCTATTCATTTCCATAAACTTCAACAACTTAATTTCTACTTTTCATAACATCATAAACATTTAACATGTCTGAATGCATGTTGAAATGTCATCTTTGGTTGACATCATTCTGCCTCTGCTCTTCGTCTACCTCAGCTGCGATGAAGGATTGAAAGTCGTCTCCCTCCCATGCAGCGGCTGATTGTACCAGGCTGGCCGAGCTGTCCGTGACGCCACATTTTCAGGGATGAAGCTCCTAAAATTCACAATCATAAGTTATAATTAAGCATTAAGTGGTCAAACTGTGACGTAATGTGTAATTCTGTACTATTTAACCCTCTGAGGTCTCAAATCAATTTTTCAAGAAAAGTTTTACAAATCTTTACAAAAAACTTACAATCTAAAAGAATTTAGCAAGAAAATCTAAAATAAATCCCCAAAAAAAGATGTAAATTTTCTACTTGATTCTATTACATTCTAGAAAATAAAAGAAAGTCTCCAAAAATCAGCAATGTATCAAATGTGACTTTAGACTCCAGAGGGTTAATAGAAAATAATTAAGAACTGAGTGAGGCTGACCTCAGGTCTTTATCAAAGGTGGAGGCATCTTGGTCTGTTTCTCCTGCTGAGTCTGAGGTCACACTTGGACCAGGTGCTCTGTACAACAACAAGATGGACAGCTTTCATTGGTGTTATGGGATGGTGTCATGATCTTACAATCTTACAGGATGATGATAACTTAAAATGTATTCACATAAGTAGGTAGCAGTCTGTTATACAATGTAATGCTGAAAATTTTCCAACCTCCAACATGAAAAAAATGCATTAGAATGGAACTTGAAGTCCGACTTGGAAACTTGGACCAAATCCATCTACCTCAACTTCAACGAGGATGCCCTTTGTGAATGTCAATAATCAGCTAACAGCCGAATAAAGTAAATTTTCTTGCATGATGTTGAAATGAAAAAGTCTTGAAATAAAACAAAACTGTTATGTAGATAGACTGATGTTGAAATATATTGTCAGTGTTGCTAGTTAGCTATTTCCTTTGTTTCAACACTGCGACAATGTATTTGTCTTATAAGTCCATGTGGGCTTGGTACTTTCCGTGCATGACACAAATAAAAATCAAAATCAAATCAAAAAAATCAAACATAATGTATAGATAAATTGGTAGTAAGTGTGAATAATTTCAGAAAAATAATTTCGCTGCACAAATGTTTAATACCCACTCAGTGAGCAGGAAAAACAGACGTCTATTTATTGTAATACAATTCAACCGAAAAGTCCTGTAATAAACATTTATCACTAATTTTATTTCTTTTTACAGTATTTATTGGCTTTCAGTCATGCTTTTTATTTTTTATGTTTTGGTTTACATTTGGCGTCATAAGTGCTGGAACACTTGGAGGTTGGAAGTCTGAATTTCTCAGTTGAAAATTCCAATTTCCCACTCTAACTGGAACGCAGCATCAGAGCTCTGTACTCCATGTCATTGTCTTTGCTTGCCATATTCAGTTTCATACACAAGAGGGAGCTGTAACACAGAACTAACTTCAATTCCAAATATGAGTTTTCATTTATCAGTAGCAGAAATGTTTAACACATATGTGAAACATCATTTATGCCACTAATTATATGGCAAATTACAGCATAAAATGAGTCAACAACAGCTAACCAATATGCTCTTATATCACCTCTGAATGTTATCTCTTAAAACAGTTCATAAACCTGTCGCCAAACCATAAATACGGATCATTATGGCTTGTGAGATGAATAAAAAGAACTGTATTATCTTTCAACAACATTTCAACTTCAAGAAGCCCTGAAACTGCAGTTTCAAGGTAAGTGACCAGGTGAATTTTATATGAATGATATTCAAATATAAATTATGCAAATATATTACAGTGATAGACTGATTGGGAATGAGCCAATGAAGGAAAGCCATCATTTGGCTTTGCTGCTATATGTGATCAATCCTAACAGAGAATGAGACATCAGCAAAACATGATGGCTCACACTTCCGCTCAGTACATTTATGGACGATATGGATGATAATTCAGCCATTTTGTGATTATTTTTTGACTGATGGATAAAGAACAGATCTCACCCAGATCCTGGAGCACCAGGTGAAGACGGCTGTGAGGACAGATGTTGCCTTCCTGTCTGACATCTGGCTGCGGCCTCTGACTCAGACACCTAGCCACAACCATTGAGAAATAAATGAAAATTTCCAGTACAATTCATAAAAAAATAAAATAAAACAAACAAAAGACCGTGGGTATTTTCTAGCCTCCAGCTCTTACTCAGTGTTTAATAAATTACACGTGTGCTGTTTTGCAGCAACAGGACATCGAACAGAAGAACAAAGCTGCTGGATGCATAAACTGTATACTGGCAAGAAACCTGACTGCTTCCTGCTGGGAAAGGAAGAACAAAAGTGCACGTGTGTGACCTGTCTGTCACACTTCCTGTTTTTTTCACTCAGAGATAAATTCCCAAAGGCCTGCTCAGATGTGAAGGAGATATTTTTAGACGTCAGTGGCGTCTGCTGGTCAGATGTTGCTGCTTAACACTGTCTTTGTAGTTGTTTTGGAAATGTGCAGGGAACGGCTGATCAAGGCTGTTGTTCACAAGTGTGTGATTGTAAGTGAAACCATGAGACGTGGAACATCACGGAACACTGTGCCATGTACAATTTACACTGGAACAATACCTGTGATTTAGGAATTACCCCCAGTATCTGTGTTTTGTGTGCAAAGCTGATTTAAAAGCTTAATAGTAGCATGTATCCTGGTGACATCCTCCTTCATGTGCCTCTATTCCTTCATGCCTGTAGATTCATCTGATTTATCTGGTTGTTTTTAACGAGTTGTTTTTTTCCCTGTCATTAATTTTTCGGTCATTACAGACTCTGTCGCTCTTAATCTTTCCACCAGCTGTCACCCCAGAGTTTCCTGCTTTAGCCTGATTACCTGACCACCTCACCTCTTCTCTATTCCCCTCATCAGCTACACTACAGGCCAGAGGTTTGAGGCTACCCCCAGATTAAAAAAAAAATAAATCACAAATACACTGTTTGTTTTACAATTTCTCAGAGGAGACAACACGAGGAAGGAAAATCAGCAACTCTGGTGGCCTGGACTAAAGCCTTCCGTTACAGGAGTTATGTTAAGATTGTTATGAAGAGTCCCTCATCTCTCCAGCCACAAAATGTCTGTTTGCCTGTATATACTGAATGTTAATAACTGAACTGAGAGAGGCAGAGCCGTGGAGGAATGCATGATTGACGCGTGCCAGAGGATGCTGGACCCTGCTCCGAAATACAACATGTGAGAGGCGGTGCTAGCTGAGATGAACCGAGTTTTCCTGAGGCTCAGGTAAGACCTGCACTCTTTCATCAGGGTTTGGCAATTGGACGCATTTAGTATCTGTTACGTTCTGTACGGATGAAGTTATAACAAACCCTAGACAAAAAGGAAAATGAATTTATTCCTTTATTGGTGACAGTTCCGTGACAAAATGGATCAGTTTGCTCTATTTTGGAGAAATGGGTCTCGAGTTCAAGATTTTCACTGAAAATGCATCAAAAACCTTGTTTAAATCTTGTAGCCTTCATAGTAATCAATGGTAAAGACACCTGTGTTATTTTTGGGCTGTCAGACAAAATATAAAATCATGAGAGAAAAGTGAAAAAAATACCTCTGGTCATGGATACAGAACGTGGTCCTAGATGGTATTATCAGACTTGCCTACAGATGGTGGATTTAGTGCTTTTGCAATCGAGCCTGCGACAAAATTCTGATGCTGCCAGAAATTAAGGCCTGAAATTTCACTGTGTGACTGCTGCTACGGACCAAGTCTATAAAACAGCCAAAAGGAAACAGGAATACGGCATGGAATGTCACGAGGGTGTTGTGGAACATTGTAATAATCATAAGAACTCTCTGTTTGTCATATATATAATGTGTGTGTTTGTGTGTCTGTGACAGAGTGTGTGAGTCACAGAGAGGTAGATCTGTAGCTGCCTGCCTGCGTTGTTTTTTTTTTCCCTGCATGTTGTAGAGCTTCATTTGACCACACATTCATCTCATAATCTGACCTGCATCAAACCAGATCTCATACAGTCTGACACAGACACCAAGCTCGGCTTTGAAGCCTTAAGAAAGGTGCAGAATAAATACGGACTCCTGTGGGAAAAAACTGACCCTTAATACAGAAATGCTGATTCTCACATGACCTCTGCTTTCCTGTAACATACTGTAGGTTGTAACATGCAGTAGGATGCAGATTGGGTTTAATTATTACAAATCACATGAGGTTCTCAGGTAATACCAGTACTTGCGCAAATAAGACTTAAAGGACCATACTGGCCATTTTGCACATTTGAGCCTAACATATTAAATTTTCATACACGTTACATCAATCATCAATCAATCAATCAATCATTTCCCAAAGCATACTACTGTATTTCAACTTTGCCTGGTATTTTGCAAAATCTCTTAATCTTTCAAAATCAAATATTCAAACTGATGCTTCGCCTGCTAATAGTTATGCAGCATTATGAAGGTTATGAAGGTCATAGTCTTTAAAATTTTCCATAAATGCAGGTCTTTTTTTGGGACTATGTTCCCTGGTGGAGACATACATTCACTCCAGGCTTTTTATTGTGCTTAAAGTTCTAAAAAAAAAACCTGAATACACGTGTTTGTGATGATGGAATACCTATCCCCAGAACATTTCAGGTATCAATAAGTTGATTTTAATAGCGTACCAGAATGAACTGAAACCAATGGTGGTCTGGAAGGTAGGAAAAACATTTTTAATTCACTGTTCCAGTAGTATCCTTTGGGAAATGATTGTCAGTAATGTTATATGTATGAAAATTGAATATATTAGGCTCAAACATGAAAAATGGCCGGTATGGTCCTTTAAATCAACTTTCCCTCAACACTTATGCAAAGATTCCTTATAACCCTACAACTCATCCGAAACATCCTTAAGCAAACAAACCTAATAAAAAAAAAAGTATAATATGAATGCTACAATATATTGTTTAGAACTGATTCAACACTGATAATTTCTTTTCCCTCACTGTGTCATTGAGAAAACTCATGGACATGTTGTCCTGGTTAAACCCAAGCTGCAGAGAATATGTGCTGATGTTGCTGCTGTCCTGCTCCTAAGCTGTTCTGCAGGCTCTTGTTTTGCTCACATGAAGCTCTGCAAAGTGTGTTTCTGTGTATCTGCCTCCTATGTATTTTCCCAGCAGGGCCGCATGATGTTAAACAGAGGCTGCAAGAGCCACACTGGTGCCATGAAAGCCCCCAAAGTCAGAGACACATGCATATCACCTTTCACATGTGTCCACTGAGGATAATAGTCAGAAAATGCAAGAAAACAGCCATAAATATTGGGATAAAAATGACGAGTCAAGTCCTCCTTAACATATTTCTGACATGACATGATAGTCTGGTCATTATGTCGGGCTCAGAGCAGCTTTATGTAATGCTGTCACATAGATTAATAGAGAAAAGCTCAGTCACCTGCAGGCTGGAAGCCTCCTTACTCCACCACTCTTGGAAGTCCTTCTGGAGCTTGACCTTTGCCCTCTGCAACAGCAGCTGCAGGTGCTCAATCTCTGTCCTCAGCGCCTTCAGACAGCCAGCGGTGCTCTTGTATCTGTCAGGACACATTATCAGAAGCAAATTCATCTTTCATCCACGCTGCATCTGCTGCATCCAATCAATCCAGGGAGGGATTGGCCTGAAGGTGTTGACAACCCCCCCCCCCCCCNCCCCCCCCCCCCTAAAAAAAGGATAAATGTGCAATAGAAGATTCCAACAAATGTTTAACATGGCTATGTGGATTTAAAAATACAAAGAAAAAGCAAAAAAAAAAAAACACTCAGATCTAGCTGAAAATGGCCACTACCAGGCTGTATACTACTGGTTGCTAGGCAACCACAATAACACAACGAGTGCGCTTTCATTCAACCTCAGCGGGGTTTTTAAAGGAAAACTAAAGAAACTAATTAACTATAACACAGAAGAGGGAAACTTTGGTGAGAATCATTGAGGTTACATATATTTTAAAATTAGAAATAATGACCTGGCTGGAATAAAAGCCTGATTCTCTCTCT
>VXCM01005029.1:0-61441 GCA_014773175.1 Lucifuga dentata
AAGGAATTGTGGCCTCTGACTGTAGTTAGGATTCTAATCACAGTTATTCTTCAGTATTGCTACACAAGTTATCTAATAATGGTCTTTATTTACCTCAGCTGAAGAAAGAGGAAACCCTTTATTTGAGACAGGCTATTATCAGAGACAGGTCTTTTATTTCTAATTCCCTCTGTTTTATAAATATTTAATCATGTTTTAAGAAGCTTCTCTGTTTTCCAATCTGCTCCCCACATTAACTTTCTGTTGCTGCCATTAGCCATTAATGCAAATTCACCATGTGTGTGGTCGACCTTAATACGTCCCTTTCATTGTAAAATTAGCATAATGTCCATTTCCACAGCATTACTTGCTCACCACTTGGTCACTTGAAGTTTCTCATTTTTACCCAGACATTAAATGCTGAAAAATGCATTCAGAATGATTCTGTAGTTTGTCTTTTTTGCTGTTAAGTTAATGTGAGTGTCAAGTCAACACTTCTTGCTGATATTTCATAATAATAGCTTTCCAGTGGTTTAGTGAGCAAAACTCATTCTTCACAAGGTGGAGAATGAGTTGTCTCATGAGTTGCTGAGAGATGTCTTGTTGACGTCTCACACATTGTGAGACGTCAACAAGACAATGCAAATTTCATTAACAGTTGCTTAACATTGATTAAAACAGGAAGTAAAATGACTCAGAATAAATCAATCTGTAGCTAAAAACAGAATTTTCTTTAAAAAGAGCATCTTATCGCAGCAGAGTGGTAAAGAAATTTTGACTCATTTTTTTGTTTTGTTTTGGTTTGGTTTTTTGTTTTGTTTTTTTTGAAAATGCCTATTTCAGTTTTCTTCACTCCTTTATCCTTTCATGACTTGAAAATCAATCTAGTCCATCATCTTTAATGACCTTCCAATTCCCTTAATTCTGAGGATTGAGGTTTAAGAAGGCTTCCTGGAGGAGACTTTTGGAACCTCAAGACAGTCGTACAAGGAAGACAGACACAAACCCTCATCTTCATCATCATAACACATTTGATCAAATATGTGAAAAGAAAAATAACTCCACCAACTCAGGTGACTTATTCCAATTATCTAATTTTACTGATTTGTTGTCAGATTCAGTCATTTGGTTAATATTACTGGATGTGTGTTCTGTCTAGGCCTGAATAATGAATGAACCATAAAACAACAAAACAACCTGCTGCATGTATGTAATCCAAATAAAGTGGCATGTATAATAAAATACCTCGACAGGACTAATGAATGGCTAACGCATGAGTTAAAAAAAAAAAAAAATCNTTTTTTTTTTTTTTTTTTTAACAACTGGCCTTTATTACAAATTTGAGGTATTGTAACTGTCCTTATGCATACAGCTGTACTCTATGACCTGCAGGAAAGTGCAATAGGTATAAATGCTATGTCATCTGGCATGAACTATGAAACACAGTGAATTTGAATCACGCATTAAGACAAACTGAGAAAAGGTCAACATCCTCTTCCCCTCAGCTCTCATTCCCCTCTGTGTGACTTTGCCACTATTCCTGGGTAAATGTCTGGCTTAATTAAAACATGGCTGAGATGTCTCTCTGTGAACACCTGTGCGATCATAAATCCAGTTGAACCATGAGAGCAAGGGGAACGAAGGAGAGGACAGTTTGTGTGTACGCGTGTGTGTGTCTAGGCGAAGGGGTGTTCTTGGGAGACCGTTTCCATTCTTCCTCCACCATCTCTTTCATACAACACCCTTGACCTGCCTGTCACCAATCCATCAGGATGGCTGAGTGACGGACCCAGCACATCTCTTAACCTTCTGTTAATCAACCTGTCCCTCTGCATCACCTTAAACATAAGATCTGGCTGACGGTGGGGGACGGGAGCATTTGTCTTTGCATTAGAGCGGACAGTCTCTCCTTGAGGAGCATACCAGATTCATCAATGTGATGTGTGTAGTCTTTAGAGAAAGCCTTGGGAAGAAAAGGAAAGAAAGAGGAAGTGTGAGAAAAAGAGAAACAGCGAGAAGCAGATGAGGAAAATAACAGTTTGCTTGACCTTTAGTCTTTGTGTTACAGGACAGAAACAGGCATGTGGACACTCAGTGTGTGTGTGTATGTGTGTTTGTGTGTGCATTTGAGTATGTATGCGTATGTGTTTGTGCTGAACTTTGACACCACAAAGCTTGTGTTTATTAGGAGCATCCAATCAATAATGGTGTGCAGTGAAGGAATGGGTGATGGGGGAATTTAAGTGTAAACGTAGCCATTGCTTCTTGTCAGCACATCGATTTTATCAGTGACAACCACACATTATCGTATGTTAAAATGCCTTTGGCAAAAAACAATATTTTTTGATTAGGTATACATCAGTAATGAAAGAAACATATGGATCAGTATGGGGATCAATCCTATGCAGCATCTGTGATCTGCAGTTGCTTTTATTTAAAGATGACTCTATAATATAAAGATATGCCACCCAGACACCACTAGCTCTGATCCCAAAATGGAAACTGCAATATTTAATGCAGTAGACACATAAATTATGAGATGGAATAGCAAGTAAATGGAATAAAGTAACTGCTTAAAAGCTTTTTGGAAATATTTCCAAAATTCCCTAAAAATTCAATAATGACAGAATAATGAAATAGTCAACTAATTTAGCACATTTAATCATTTTACAAGTTTTTTTTCCAATACTTTTCATCATTTAAATGCACATTTAAATAATAACTGTAGGTGTTTTATTATGCATCAATTAATTATAAACAAAGCAACACCAATATAAAATTTACAGAATTAATTCAACCAACAAGCCTCACTGAGATGCAAATTTATAGGTCTAAACCAATGTCATCTCTCACTGGCCAAAAGGTCATCAATAGCTGAGAGGTGTTCATGCGGAAAACCAGATTGGATGGTTGAGGCCATTACCCAGCACCCCCGCTGCTCTCACATCTCTCAAATGCTGCAGCCAAAATAGCTTTCCATTTCATCCGTGTGATTTCAGACAGCAACAGGCTGGTTCTCTCTTCAACTCTCCACCTACCTGTCATCTCCAATCGACTCCAGCAGCGCCTTTGTTTCACTGCCTGCCAAACCTGAGTCTTTATGACTCATCCACAGCTACTTCCTTCGAGGCTTGCATCAAGCATACACAATCTATTACTCATGTCAAATAACTTCCATGCTTATGCACTCAACTGTAAACATTGGCAAAACTTTAACCCAGCCCACCTACTCAAGAAGAGGCAGCCATGAGTATTGGTTGCCTGCAGTATTGGGCTTAAGGTCAGTGCTCCACCAAAACATCTTTGCACTCACCAGGGAGATCCTCTTCCTGAATCAGTTACCACGTTTTAATCCTGCAATTACAAAGCCCAGATTGCAGAAAAGCCACCATTTGTTTCCCCATCAAACACTTTGAGTTATCCGAATCCCGACTCTCCTGCTTTCTAACACAAGGTACAAAAGTCACCTCACTACAAAAGGCTTGACAGATTGAATTATTAGACTTAAACAACATATTTGTAGCTCACAGAAATAAATGTCTGACACTCTTCTAAGCAGTTTTGATTGTTGTCTTTATTTCTTTTCAAACACAAACAGAACCAAGCTTTTGCTCTACTAGTCTTAAAACAACCATGGGCGCTTTTCTATGACCTTCCATCATCTTCAAGGACAAATCCCCACCACAACTCTATCCCTACTCCCCCCCATCACACACATGCACACATACACCTACCTCATGCCTCAGCTCACCTCACACACTCAAGGGATCAGGGAAGCCAAGGAATCATTAAAAACAATATTTCATAGAGTGCCAACAACCATGCATTTATTCACCTTTGACTGTGATAATCTAAGAAGCAGCTAATTGATTACCTGCTGGAATCTAAAAGGAAAAGGTCAAGGTATGGCACCATGCAAAGGACAAACACCACGGGCAGCCCAGAAAGGTCACAGGCCCTTTGCTCTTTTTGAAGAAAGGACCACTGGATGAGCTAATAGGAATCCCAAGGGAGCCACAGCATGAGTAATTTTGGGGCAGACAGCAGTCTTGTCTAAATATAAGCACTCAAGCTGTGCTGGCTGGCACACGTTGAAGTCTTGAGACAGTGTTGAAATCCAGGTCAGGGGGAGATACTTAGCTGTGCATGTGCCTACAAGTAGTTAACACTGGAGCAACTGTAACAGGCGTACATACTGTACATTTAAGTATTTTAATACATACTATACATGGATGTTCTATATGATGTGAAAATGTCATTTTTCCTGCAACGTTTATGGATGCATTCAGAAAATACTTATCATTTCACAGGATGAGTGTTTTACAGCCATTACAGTACTTTGGCTTTTTTGATTTCTGTGTTTGTTTCTCAATGTTGCTTCCTATCAAAAAATACTAAATAGAGTAAATTAAATACGTTGACAAGTGTTTAATTACGGCAAACATCCATTTGTGCTGCACTAAGCCCGGCTGATAAGTTCTAAAATTTACATCACTGTATATTTGGAATTTTACAAGTAACAAGAATTTGTAATGACATATTTTGTTATCCCAGTATGTTTAATACAATGTGATTTTTATACTGAAACAAACATTTACATGCTAAGAAAAGGGTGAGTGATAAATAAGACAAACAGCCGTACAGAAGCAGATGATCACATTATATCACAGTATTTGTTAAAATACTGTGATATAATGGTTTGATTTAATTTAAGAATAATAATATGTACATTATGACACTGCTCATGCAAGTCTATGCATTAAAAATCACATAGGTAATTTGTAATATAAATGGTATTCAGAACATTAATAGGTGCAATTATTTCCTATTTCTTTGTAACTGTGTACCAGATTGTAAGACAAAATATGGAATTTATTTAATGAGGCAAAACTGATCACTATAACATAAAAAAAAAAAAAAAAAAAAAAAAAAACCTTCTACAAAATGAGAGTGTCCACTGTCCTATACTTTAGCAGAGATCTAAATGTGTGAGCGCACACACTATCATGCCTGGTAAACTCACTATCATGACACACTGTCAGTCTCTATCCTGTAATTCCCTAGACTCGGTGCACTCAGTTGTCAGATTTTATGGTTTTGTAAAAAATAAATCAATAAATAAATAAATAAAAACTCAGAGGTTCCATTTATTTGTCACTATAACTGCTTTTAGCTGATGTCTGATGCCTTTACCCACCCATCCCAAAATGCAATGAAGTGAAATGGTGGTGACAGCCACATCCTTGGTGGAGCAGGCCAGACGCCCCTTGTTAACACATGAAGAATGAATCAGGACTAATGTGCACTTCAAGGGCAAAGAAAAAGGTTGAATAATTGAAAGCTCCACTCTTAGTAGGATTATGTGCTAAAAGAGCCTGACGATCACGTCACATTGCTTTCAGTTTTCCACTCAGTTTCTGCTCTAGTGCCGGGTAGCCCCTGTTGGCACACAGGTATTAGGTATTCTTTCACGTAAGCTCTGCTTCTCCCAGGAGTGCCTGGGTTTTATTCAAGTTACAAAGGAGAGATAGTGTTTGCAGTCTTTGACTTACAGATGGGACCACATAAGATAAAAGGTGCTTGGGAGTCAAACCGCACCAAATACTGGGCTTAGTAGACAGCAGTTAAACGACAAGGCTCCCTTAGGACCTACCAGTCCTACTTGTCAGCTTGACATACTTCATGTTGCCATTTGCACTTTTCCAAGGAGGTTTTCTTCCCTATGGGCCCTCCAGGGGGCTCTCATTTCAGACAGCTGTAGCATGACGGAGTGGAGAATCCATGGGTGTTGCAAGTTTCATAGGAATACAAATGCTAGGCCATAAGGTTGTCTGACTCCCATCTGCAGTCCAGTGCCGTGCTCTCCAGCTCCCCTGCACCAGACAGCTTGTATTCTCATGGATATAGATGCAAGTGCACAAAAACTCAGGGGTTATTGCTAATTTAGCTAGGCTGACTATAGCATAATCAGACACCTTCTGCCAGACTTGCAACTCTTAGCCCTTTTTTATTGTTTGCTCCATGGTTTTATAAAGGTATTTTAGGAGTGCTTCAAGAGCTGCATATACTGCACTTGCTGACACATGTATATTTTAAAAGTGTCAGGGCTGCAGATCAAGGCATGGGAGGAAACTATAATAACACGGAACGTTATGTTAGTCTTTAGACTTAGGTGTACTGAGACTGTAGTACTGCTTTTGTTTCTTAGTGTTTTGCTTATACTCATACAGTATGTAGCAGTTGATGTCAGACTTTTGCAGATTAGGGAGGATGACCCACTAACACTCTACTGCCACAATCCATCAATCAGATGCGAGGTGTCAGAAACTGCAGCCTGCTTGATTGATACGATGTGTCACTGAGCAGAGCAGAATTTGATTGGTCACTGAAAGCCTCTGGAAAGTTAGTCAATATGCTGCTTGCCAAACTATACTGGAAGTAGCCCAATAGGTCCTTTGCACTGGGGCAAGGTAACATTTGAGTCAGTTGTCGACTTTAATATGAATATTAGTTGTGAAGTAGAATGGCTTGACAGACGCATCACATCTTGCTATGAAGGTTTAAGAATAGAAAATGTTCTACTTGATGTCACCATAAAATATTAAACTAAATGCTTTGTTGCAACAGTGATGAAATCACTTTGGTTTCTTCAAAAAAAAACAAAACAAAAAAAAAAAAAAAAAANAAAAAAAAAAAAAAAAAAACAACTACATTTGAACAAAAAACTGAATCAGAAATATATATGTTTTAGGCATGCACAAAAAGCATTATTTTATCAGTTATTGTAAGTCCTACCACTGCAGTCAAATACATGTCTAACACAAAGACCTTACAATAAGCATTGAATTTATAGGCTTTTACTCATATAGCAATCTATGCTAGCTATAACTATCTATGTAAAGGGTGCATTATCTCCTCTAGTGTAAGAGGACTTGCTCACAAATAGGCCTGCATGCAGCTTCCTTAAAGCTCTGTTTAAGATACAGATGGCATCAGCCACAAGGGAGTAATCCATGTATTTAAAATCTTGTAGACTGCATGCTGCTGTGTAGTATGTTCACTGTGTAAGAAATATTAGAGGTCTGCATGGTTTCTGAGAGATATGGTACACCGTGATCTTCAACATAGCAGAGTGCTTTCCAAATGAGATGTCCTGCTGTTGAACTCATTAATGGATGGGGAGGAACGAGGGGAACAGAGATCATATTTATGGGATAAAACACACAGATGAATGTGTGTGTGTATCTGCGTGTGCACAGACACACACAAGAAATCACATCTTTCAGACTGACTAGACTGATGGCATGTAATTATTTCCTCAATAGCCAACCATGTGTTTATCAGAATGTTAATGTATGCATAATAACAGGCTCCACAATGCCTGCAAGAATGTCAAGGCTGTCGGCCCGTCAATCAAACCTCAAAATAGAATGGCAAATAAGCATGCACTGCTGTCATGCTAAGTGACAGACAGAGCCCCCTCACAGCCCTTAAGCTGACAAATATCAGGCCAGCACATGGGGTGGAATTACTGTATCAGGCAGCATAGTGAGCGGGTGGCCATTTTGCCAGAGGGGAAATAGCACCTGAATCTGTTGTAGAGACGAGAGCGCTGAACTGTCGACCCGGAGGAAAAAAGAGAGACAGGCAGATAGACATGAAGAGACAGACGGACAACGAGGATGGATAGTGCAAAAAATCTTACAGGGAATAGATGGATTTATAAAAAGAAAGAAAGAAAGAAAGAAAGAAAGAAAGAAAGAAAAACAGCAGCAGACACACTGGAGCAAAAGACAGGAAAAAGCAGACAAAGCATCAATGACTACCCACTTGTAGCCCCTATTGATTAGCTGTGATTCCTCTGGGAGCTCCCCAGCCAACTACCACCCCCCATCAAAAAAAAAAAAAAAAAAAAAAAAAAAGGGAATAAAAAATATGTGGGTTGAATCTTTCTCATGCCCTGCAAGTCTGGAATAATGCCTTGTGCCCTAGAAAAGAAAGTGAAAGGACAAGAAATCTTTATTTCTTTTATTTCTCCTGGATATTTGTAGACAGCATGTAGGTGGTGAAAGTGAAAAGTTAGCGAACCTGTTGCAAACTTTAGCTCAAATAATCTATTTGTTGATACTTTGTCCTGCTTTCTTGCATTCTCCTAATCTTGCTTATGAGGGGATGAATATGAACTGCAACTGAAAGGAAAAAAAAAAAAAACACATAACCTTGATACAATATTCACTCTTGGATTTTATAAATAATTTGCATCATGACAGCATTTAACTGCTTTCCCTTATAAAGAATAGAGGCTGATTACTGTTACCTTCAGGACAGATTTACATCAGATTACTTGTTTAATGAAAGCCTACACTGGAAAAGAAAATGAGGCCAGATGAAGGACAGGGATACCAGTGGGTCACCCAGGATGGATTTCTCTGTGGCCATAAACTCTAAAGACGTATTTCAACCTTTAGCTGCCAAGATCATATGTGTAGTCAAGGTGTGAGTATAATGTTTTTGGTTGATGCAAGAGAGACATTCATTATCAAGTCATCTCTGAGAAATGTAGAGATATTTTCTAGGAATGTTTTTGAAGAATTTTGTCATGGAGTGCAGGCATAGCTACACTAAGTTTAGCTGTACATGTGGGGCAAAAATATTGCATTGATTTGTCATTCATCTAAGCAGAAACATCTATTTTACTGAGATTTTCTGAGCTCAAGTGGCAACGCTTTGGGAGGAACTGCAACTCATCAAAAATTGCCCTGTCCTAAAGTTTTTACTTCTGAGAGCATTGCTGTCAGATCTGTCAATGACTGGCTGCCTACCACCACAATGCAGTACATCTCAGCACAAAAGCTGTTTATTCCCCCCTTTCTCATATCACCCCTGCCTGAAGCAAATTTTTAACACGATTGTGGTGGACAATACAGAGTTCATGCCAAGGAGCACAGCTGTAATTGCAATAGAGTCATATATAGATGAAAGATAGGTTGGTTGATTCTTATGTTCATCTCCTATGGCACAACAAGAGCTGCTGTCACCCCTGGGCTCTAAGGCTCTTGGTTGCAAGGACATTCTGAGTACAAACTCACCAGTGTAAATCTTTAGACTGATAGGTCACCTGGACAGATTTGAGAGAATTAATGTTGAGGCCTAAGGGACAGGATGGCGTGTCAGACTGTATGAATGAATGCTACTGAATCGAGTTAACCAAGCAGAATCGTCTTACAATAATCAATTCTTAATTTCATGCTGGGTGCCTCGGATTAATCTGAGCAGCAGAAAAAGTGCATGAGCTTTGATTTTAGGCTGTGTTTTCATGCAGCTTGGTAAATACAGAAACAGAGGTGGTGGGACTTGGAAATTCTTACGACTGTTACAACAATTGGATAGTTACAAGGCATGCATTTTCTTTTAGTTAACTTCTGTGAAAGTGATGCACTGAAAGTAAGCTCACATATGACTTTCAAAGTCATCAGACAGCTGCATTGTTCACTGTACACAATTTTCTCTCTTGTAATTGGGTATTGGCCACAAAGGATCACAAATTGCATGATTTTTCATCAGGAGGAATCCCCAAAGAGTCTATCTGGTCTCCAAACTATGTTTAATGACAAAAACACACTGACAAGTAACTCGGGAAATGACCCATGAGACAGGGTTGCCTTCTTCCAAAAATTGTTGCCAGCAAGACACTAACAATCTAAAATGTTTGTGTTCTATTTTACAGCATACAAAAATGGAAAAAAGAACAAAAGAATATGGAGACGTTTGCTGATGTTTTGTTTCAAGTGTTGTGAGTCCGTTCCTGTTTTCCTTGACCCTGTGTTGTGCACTCTCATCGGCTGTAGCTCGTCACTCCTGTCTTTGCTGGTTACAACAGATTTCACACTACAGAATTTGGACTCTGCGACAGGTCCTGACATTTAGCTTCCTAGATATCTCTTGGGGCAATGATGCATCAGTTTGCATCTTGGAACAGTTGACTCCTCGAAGTTTGTGCTGATTTGCAGCTGATCTGACTTTTGCCTGCAATATTCAAAAACATATTACATATTGCTCACAATGAAGTCAAAGATAGCAGTAATGGATGCCACTTTCTGTAGATGAATAAAAGAGACCCAAACAGGGCCAAAAGAAGGTGTTCTTCAAAACTTGGGTCAGTCTTGTTTTGGACTACCAATAACATGGTTGCAGGAGTACCAGGCATCATGTTCTGTATTACCCAAACTAAAACCTTGAAATCTATTTTCTATAGGGATGGTTAACAGTGTACCCTGCCATGCATTTAAATGATCTCATCTCTTAGAGCAATGCAATATTTATGAGTTTGTTTGTTTTTTTGTTTTTTTTTTCACGTTTTCATCGTCAGTATCACCATCAGATCAGTATGCCCTGTAAACAATTTATTGAATCAAAACAAGCAGATTTCCTCTTAATGACTGTTCAGTAGGCAACACTGACAGCATCAGTGGGAGAGAAACTGATATGTTATATAACGTCTTATGGAAGCACAATCAAATTCTCCTGCTGTATGACCTTGATCATTCAAATATATTGTACACACACACACACACACACATGCACATTCTTGGGGAACACTAATCGCTAAGGCCAATCTGATGAAAACAATCTCTCAGTTAATTAAGGACTGTTAGTGGAAGAGCACATCAAACACACACACACATACACACACAGGAAGCAGAGCTTACAGGGACATCTTATTTATTTACGAAGACATTTCTCTTATCACTTAGGCTTTGTAAACAGCCAATGGGGAGGTAACGCAATCTCCGCTGCTGCTCAATCACATCTCAGATCAGTGAAAAAACAGAAAGGCAAACTTTTTTTCTCATCCCATCATTCATGGAAAAGTGGCTGCATCTCTCCTTTCACCATGCATTCAGAGGAACGTCCAGAGTAAAGCTGGAGAAAGTATGGCCAGAGATCTGTTAGTGACAGCTGTATGAGTTTTTCATAAGGTGATTGAGATGCTGAGCAAATATTAAAACACAGATCTGTGTGTTAAGTGGTAACCCTCAGTCAATAGGCCTACATGGAACAGGGCCTGTCAAATTGATTTAGTCAGTGACCTTGCGTAATTGAATCGTAACTAACTGTAATGAGCATTCGGGGATGGAACCACCTACCTTGTAGAGAACAGTATGTACACTGTCAGGGGAGGCTCGCTACCTTGCTGTGTCTCACATTGCCTGTCATTGAAGAGGCTCAGCTTCTGACAGAATTGAAATCAGTCATCTTGTGTAAAGTATTTTAGTGTTTTAGAAACAAAGATGAATTCCACAGAAAATCAACATATGTCCATGAACCTTTAAGCACTACATCACAGTCCACTCACTTCTGTTAGTGAACTGAACATGTACAATGTGCGATCCTAACAAGCCCAATTTTAAGGCATTTCCTGTGAATTAGAGCTTAACATTTATATCAACAATATGTTTTGGACCAAATGGTAATATTTACTGATTTGTTAAGTTTCATGTGGCTATTTAATAAAAGTTGATAGTTCAGCAGTAACCAGATGATAATAATTAACCAATTTCCAAACACTTATTACTGGCGGTGTAAAGATGCATTGATGCATCGGAATGCATTGATTCTTAAGGTAGTGATTCAAGCTGCATTGATCCAACACGTTAATAATTGATTAGTTTGCTCAAAATTAAACATTAAAAATAATCCTCTTTCAAACACATTCCTCTTTAAAACATACCAGTACTTCCCGCAGCAGAGCGCTGCAGCTCCTTCAATGCAAACAAAGTGATGAGTTTCTGCTGATGAATTCTACATGTCAGCTTCAGACATTTTCTAAAAAAAAAAACAAAAAAAAAAAAANAAAAAAAAAAAACAGAGAAAACGCTGGAAAATACCCAAATCTCTGCTGTTGGATGGAGACTGTTTGATGAGAAATGCATGAGGTAGGATTCCCCTCATGCTAAAGTTTAGTTAAACATGCTGAAGTTTAGCTAAACAGAACACATTCAACCAGAGACGTTCTGTATGTTAACATGTAATGCTGTACTCCGATTAATTGTCTGTATTACTATTCAGGCAATAATTCAGACAGTATGTAAATCATACCTTTAAATGATGGAATTAACAGGATTCCACGGTTCAATATACAAAATAGTAATCGTACGAGGGAGAGTCCACCAGGTGACACAAAGCATGTTCAGTATGGTAAAAACAATAAATAAATGAATCAAAATCATAATAATCAAATCAAAATAATCAAATCCAATCATGGTGAAAATTAAAGACTTCCTGATACATTATTTGTTTCCTAAATAATCATAGATGACAATTTACACCCCTACTGTTAAATATTAAATATTCATGTTTTCTTTCTCTACAGTTCAGTAATTGGCATTTGATTAGTCATACTTGTTCTCCCTGTTTAATAATACTAATTAAAGTTAATGTTGTGATATTCTACTTTGAAGTATTAAATATTGTTTGAATTTCATTAATAGTTGTAATTAACTTCCCATGATCATATTTCTAAAACATTTCAGTGAAGTTAAAAAGTTTTAAATTTAGATAATAATTGAATCAAATCGAATTGAATTGCAATAGAAATTAAAGATTTCTGACGCATCAAACCGTTTTTTTAAATAATTGCAATTGAATCAAATCGCCATGGAGATGATGATTTACACCCCTACTTATTACAATAATGTTCCAAAAAAGTTGCAGGAGGAGCTTAGCTTTAGCCTAAATAAGAGCTGTGGTCCAAATAATGAATCAAATTCAACAACAAATAGGTCATGTAAATCATACAAAATATGGTGATCATATCATGTATTATAAAATTATTGTTTACAGCATGTAACCAAACATATTAGACTATATTAAAAGCTAATTAGGCCTTTCACACCCTAAAAAGACATGATATGACAATGTTTTCTACCTTGATGAATTTCTCCTAAAATTTCATGAAATGGGGAAATGTAATGTTGTTGATGACTCAGAATATTGCCAGTTTCTAAAGACAAAAATAATACTATAGTTTTAGCACCATTTATGTTCACTCTATAGAAAAAAAAAAAAAAAANAAAAAAAAAGCTTGAGAAAGGACAGCAAGTTAACATTTAACCAGCCATAACAAATTACTTGTTTTAAAGTGACAGCGTTTGGTTTCTTATTTTCCTTCACCTTTACCATCCCTGTCCTTCCACCCCACCATCCCAACCCCCACCTAAACTACACCCACCTAAACTACACCCACCCCATCTCCCATCACACACACCTTCCACCAACACACATTGATCTCAGAAAAGGACTTCTTTTCACATAATACAAAGATAAGTATGCTATCTCGCCACCAGTATCTGTCAAGTGCCATTAGTTTTCTGGTTATTCCATTTCACTCTGTGGATCCATACTCTGTGCCTGGTAATGATAACGTCAACTTAAATGGATAGCCCTTGGTTGGTTGTAGATAATCTTCACATATTGGTGTTCTACTGCTTCAAATGCTCATCTTGACTATGTTACTATGCTGTAATGCATGTTGCACAGGAGAGTAAATAGGAAAGTCCATTTATTAAATGAGTGCTTTTTGTTTTTCAGTGTTTCTGCTTTACAGTGTTCATTACTAATACACTGGTTTGTCTCCTGAAGAAGATGCCAATGAAATGAGATGTTTCTATATGTAATTTAGATAAAATATGATCATATGCAGGATTTTGGTTACATTTAGTTATAAACAATAGTCAGTGCAGGGTTTTGTGTGTGTGTGTGTGTGTGTGTGTGTGTGTGTGTGTGTGTGTGTGTGTTTATTATACATAGTGTCAATCAAGTGCACATACAATGACCACATAGCACTTCCCAAGTGTGATCATTGACTGTCTGCTCCAGAAAAAATGACATTCTTGATCATTTATTCAAACAACTCAAACTATGTTCATGATAGGAGTGTGACATTCTTAAAAAATAAATAATAATAAAAAATAAATAAATAAAAGTTTGACTTCGGCACCAAAGCTTGGGGTTCACAACTCATTTTCTCAGTTAGTTTCCATGACCCATCCTTCCCTAATTTTCAGCAAGTGTATGTGATGTCTTAGTATAACCACACTTCAACTCAATTTCATTTACCATGACTAAAAGTTTTAGTTTTCATTGCCTTAGCTTAACCTTACCTTAAACATAGGGGAGGCAGATCAGGAAAAATAAATAAATAAATAATAATAATAATAATTTTAGTCGTTCTAGTGTGGTTAATATTTGGGGTGCATTGGTTGTTTGGTTGTTTTGTCATTTAGATATGAAGAATTGTTGTAGTTTATTTATTGACAGACAACATTGATCCTAAGTTGGACACTCACCCAGGATGTCACAGGCATGTGTCTCGGGTAACAGGATGCCACTGTGCTGTAAAAGCTCATAGTCCTTCACTGGAAGTTCTCCCTTACACAGATGGATCAACAGAATTTGATATTTTTATTGTGAGCTCATTTTAAGTGTGTTCCATGCAACATCCCCAGAGTATCATTAGATGAGGAGGGCTGTGTATGCACACCAATGCAGCATGAGCTAAATGGAGGGAGGCTCAATCTAGCATAAAGATTTCGTATCTGCATCTGCAAAGCTATCCAAGCACAACACGTAAGTCATCCATATCATACCCCACATTAAATTCCCCTAACGTCATGACTGTCTTGCTTATTGCCATAGCAACTTACACAAAGTACCTCCCCCATCTCACAGTGAAGATTCGGTGTCTACTCACTAAAGACTCAGCTGAGTCCAGGCTTTTTAGTTCTATATCCTTTCTGTAAGTACAGCCAGATGAATTACAGAGCAATATTGAGTATTTGTGCTGATTCTGAAGCCTCACTTTAGACATCAGTCTTCCTTTGTCTCTTGCCAACTCGTTTATGTACTGTAGGTGCCAGTAGATTGAGAACCTTCAAGCTCGATGTTTCTTGAAATAACTAAAACTTGATGTATTTTGCATTAATATTAATCACTTTTAATAATCTACACTATCCTAACTTCAGAATACTCTGTATTATGCATATCACAACTTACATAATTGTTGCCCTTAATATTTAACAACCAGACATTGGATTTTAAACATATACAGTATTATCCCTATCTCTCGATGTCTCTATCCTATCTATCTATCTATCTATCTATCTATCTATCTATCTATCTATCTATCTATCTATCTATCTATCAAGATTCTAATTATAATTGCCTTTGTTTAGATTTTGCTAAATAATATCAAACTATACATCCATCAATCCAAACTGTTAACATATTTTTCTCAAGGCATATTTTTTGCATATTTGTTTAATTTAAACATATGAGCACTGAGAATGAGAAGGAGGAATGTCAACCTCTTCAACAATGCAACAGCAGAGCAACTGTGTAGTTCTTTCATTGTCTGTTACTGAAGAGATACTTCATATTCAGAGTGGAACCATGTGAAGGGATTTACATAACTATATGTGACTAGTCTGCTGTCCTTGCTTAAGTTCAATGTTAAGTTCTTGGGACTACTTTTTTAAAAAAAAAATAAATAAATCAGAGGTCCTTGCCTTTTTCTCCTAGACTCCTGTCTCAAAAGATGTAAAGAATATGAACTCTCCTCATTGCGACAGTCAGTTCTCTTGTTAAGCAAGGTTGAGAACTTCTCAAGCTCTTGTTTTTTAATCAGTCAGTTTCTAAGTCTAAATGAAATCTGCTCACAATGAGACAGAAGAAATAGTGGATGCAGATCAAAAACCCATTACATGCCAGAACTTCATAGATTTCAGCTCAGAGTACTTTTTAATAAGAGGTTACCAAAGTTATTATGTGGATATTCATTAAATTATAATGAAACAATCATCTATAATGCATCTATGTTAAATTCATGATGGATTTAGATGAACTACTTCTAAAGATGAAACTGGGGCACTGGACAGTGAGGCTTCAAAAGCAGATTAGCTTTAGTCAAGTTGCGTTTGATCAGTATTTCACAAGACAGTAGCACTAATTTGGAGAGAAAAAGTCAGCTAATAGTACACCACCTGTGACAACGCTTTACTGTTGAAATCTGCACGAATCTCTAGAACACAACAAGGACTAAAGTTAAAAGAGAACAAGCCTAGATGTACTGGATTGGGAACGCAGTCTATTAAAAGACTGTCAGTACAGATAATATTTTAGAATCATTTCATAAGAGGATTTATGAATTCTGCTGTCCTGTAATGTATGTCAACATGACCTTTTCCTTAGAATGGCATTACATATTTACAAATGACAAAAATTACAATCATAAATGATGATGTCGCAGTCATGATCGATGATAAAAACTGAGCTTTGTTTTATGGTCATGTAACAGATCTGTATCCTGTTTACTTGTTCACATCTGGCCATTTTAAAAGATGATTACTATTAGATTATAAAGATTTGAATGTTATTCATCACAGATTTTAGATTATTATCAGGAAACTTTATCAAATTGGGGGCTTTCTGTCAGCAAACGAGGAGTTATTTTTGGCTATAGTAGCTGTGGTTGTTGAAGCACCCCTTATTGGGTCTCATAAAAATGTAAAGGCCGCCACATATTTCATCCAACTGCGATCGTACGAGCGCTGTCCAACCATGTCGGAAAATCTTCCATGCCTATACTTCTTTCGACCGCTCACACTTGGAGGTGGGACAAAAGAGACTGTTGTCATGCAGAGCATTGCCAAAAAAGTCACACACACACACACACACACACACACACACACACACACACACACACACACACACAAAAGGCTAAATCAAGTGTTCTTCTGCCGAAAGTGAAAGCATAAGTCTTGTGGAAAGAGCTCTGTTCCTCCATGTTTGACTGGAGATTGAACGAGGCCAGACAGGCTGTCGCATGGCCTCAGGCCCTTGGAGGATGATGGGAAAATGCCACAGTCAGATTATTGTTTCATGAGCACAGATTTCCAATTTAAAGAGACAGGTAAATTATTAGCAGCAACCATCTTAAAATGCTTTTTTTTTCTTTTTTTTTTTCCTGACAGACACTAGATAAAGAAAGGGCAAACTAATCCCTATTTACACACCAGGATATCTGCTGGACCTTCTGTGGGTGTCAAGGAGAAACTGATTCATTCTTCTACATTATTTCTGGAGGTTTTGAGTATGTTGTTTGCTTTCTACTGTTCTCTATCATTGCTCAGGAGGAAAGCATCAGTCACTGACCTCTCTGGCAGTCACACCAATCACAAACAGTGGGATTCCAGGCAATAATAGGTAGAGGGGGTTGAGGTTTGCAGTCGATTGAATTCATCAGAAAAAGTCAAGGTGCATTTCTTTTATTAAGATTCCTCATCCTATCAAACTCAACGATAAGCCAATTGGTATTTCAGGTCCCTGAAATTGCCCTTTACTCACAAGGCTGGAACCCTTTGTTTGCCACACTACTACCAACACATAAGTATGCTCTTTGATTTAGTATCATTGGTTGTAATTCTTTGTTACTGGTAACAGTAGAATATGTCGAAGCAATACAGTCCCATTCTCTCTGGTTGCAATATGTACTTGCATCAAAACATCCAAAACCCCCCACATCTATTCATAAACTTAACATATTCCACCCACAGGCTTGCTGTGAAGCATCTCCAGGTAATTAGTGAGCCTTCATGTTTTGCATTGCACTATACATTGGTAGCATTCAAATGACGAATCCAGATGTTGTTGAATAAGTAGATGCTGAAGACTAAAATTACCTCTGCATATTCATATGTCCTGCAGTTTGCATCTTGACAAAGTGAAATGTTTCTGCAACTGATCTGCAAAATGTTACCTGTTTTGGGAGAGTACTTGTCAAATACAGGCAAATACAGCAGTCCAATGAAAGCTTTGATAAGTGAAGAAGAATAGGATGAAAATTTGGATTCTAAAGGGAGGAAGGGTTAAGGGGATCTTGTGCCATCCTGTCCAGTAATGTGGGCTTGCTGGGTGGATTAACAGAGGTCCTAAGCTGAGTGCTACAGATTGTCAAGATTTAGAGATTTGGTGAGGAGGGATTGACGGCAGTACATGTCGATCGGGGTGGAGATTGAGCAGATGGCAGTGATTTGGGCGTGATTATCCAGCCGGTATTGTCACTGATCTCCATCATCCTGTTTCATTTTCCCATGAAGTACAGCTCATCTCACACAGAGAATCTAACTGCCCCAATCCCAGGCAATGGACTTTGCTAATGGGTAGGATTAAAGGTACCTATTCTTCTATTTCTGCAGTGCTTCTTCTGACCTGATGAAGACTGTGTTTGGTCAAATTTTAGCACTATACTCACATACTCACAGTATAAAATGAAAGAAAAGTACTCTTGGGAATGTAACAGCAATTTTCTGCCCGCTTATTTTGCAGCTCAAGACTTTAGATGTTATCCATCTATCCATCCATTCCCTTTATTTGCTTTCTGGGAAATAAAGATGCCACACAGACAAAGTGGCTTGTCATTCTAGGTGTAATTATATCTCTACACATTCCTTCTCAACATAATTTCACCAAAGCCTTGACACAAGTGGCACTGAAACAGTTGACTGTTAATCACAGAGATTTACACTTTCTGGCTAAAGCAGGTGAGATTAGTAGAAATGACAAAATTACATCCTAGTCACTCTTGGGAAAAATATTTGTCTCGGAGATCTGCCAAGAAATGGGCCAAAATTATTTGCTCAAGAATAAATTTCATCAGAAATTATAGCAACAAAGCAACAAAATGTTGGAACGCAAACAATATTAATCCCAAACATGAGCATATGCCATCAGTGTGTTTCTTGGCACTGTGAAGTCCATTAACAGCCAGTTTCTATCAAGTGTGACAGTTTGTCCAAAGCTTAGATCACAGTAAGGTCAAGCAATCTTTGTCACACGGCACATTTAAAACAAGGTTAATCCTGGCACTGTCTTGGCCTTATAGATGGAGCACTAATCAGAGTGCTCCATTAAAAGGCTCAGCAGGGTTAACTCAAAAGCTTTACAACAGACACAAAAGCCCACTTTTGAAAGGCATGCACGCACTCTCTCTCTCACACACACACTCACACACCGTATGTGCCTATTTATAGCCCTTTGTAACCTTCGAGGATGCAAGAGGAGGATACTGATATTTCTTCTTTATATTTAACATTTTAAAATTAACATTTTTTTTTTGTTTACAACTCTGAGAAGAGAGGCAGCCAGTTCCATTCTTTATTCATTTTCACCCTTCTCACCCCTTAAGTTTTTTAGCTTCAGTATGACTATCTACAGGGACTATGAAGTAAATCAGGTTGTCATTTAATAATATCTTTTTTTTCAGTCTGGTTTGCATTTTGGTAAGCACATCAGATAATTTCATCTGCCACCATACAGTTTATAAATTAAACATTATCCCAGGTGCTTCTGTTCATTGTTAGATATTTTTTCTAAATAAATATGAAATATTGTGTAGTTTGTCAGTAAGAGATAAGGGTGAATTAAACAGGAGAATGAGAAAAGAAAATTATAACACAGACACCATCACCCATTTGACCTTACCTCGCCTGCAGTCCCACTTATATGAAGCTGCAGTGGTAGAGTGACACTGTGAAGGAGCAGTGGATGATTGATCTCTGCCCAATCTTTGTGACGGGACCCTGGGTGAGGAGTGCTGCTAGCTGAATTTACACCAGCATGGGGTGTGATTGAGACTTCTACCACCATAGCCATTAACAAAACCCTACTTCCCACCTCTCATTTGATATGTATGCCTTGTCTCTGTGATGTGTGTATGTGTGTTGTATATGCATGTTGGTAGCTGCTATACAAGGCTCAGGGCAGGTGGCAAATATTGGAGCTCTAAATTTGGATTCAGTGGCACTTTCATAACGGGTGTGAGTGAGGATGATAGGTCAGTGGCAGGAGAGATTACAACCCACCGATGATATGGACAGTATTCTGCATCCACTCTTAATATTTCCACAGTACCGCATAGTCAAACAAAAGTGAGTGTCTGGTTTCAAGGAGGTGCAATTGCTATTGTTACTGAGCGTAAATGTCTCCAGCTTTTAAGACTTTCTTTTGTCAAAAACTTTTTCCCCACAGTTGTCTCCCTTTAGCCTTTGAGTTGATAAAATGAAGTTCATATTGTTGTGCAACTTCAATGTCTTTCTCAGGGAACTGATTATTTGTCAGTGCTGATTATTTCTAATGTTTCAGCCAACTGTTTCAATGTCAACGCGTTCAGTAAACAATATGATTTACTTTATACAAACTGAAAACAACTTTCAGTAAGCATTACATGGTCTTAAAGCTCAAATCATTTTTGTTCTCTGGATGTATTGCAGGACTTTTATACTGTGCGCTCAGCTGTTCCACTGAGAAAATAGTACATTTCAACATCTGTTTTCATGAGTTATAAGAGACTCCAAGGACTCATCTTTCAGACTCTTTCAGATTTCAAATGAAAATCTGTGCACTGAAAGGAAAGGAAGCTATACAGACCCACACAAGAAGGATTTTTACAAATGCTCATGAGACACTTGAAGCAGAGGTTAAAATTTCTCCTCAGTGAATAGCTACCACACCCTTAAGTATGATATGATATGGCGTGGAAGGATAGTGATGTTAAAGCTTCAGGCTGTTTTCAACCTTGGGAAGGCACTGTAACTCTGTGCTATAGGAACAGAAGCATTATGCTAATGAGAGGTTGCCCTGTGAAGAATACATTTGCTGTTGGAAAACATTTTGGCTTCCGCCTTGGGAGCTAATTGAGTACTCTGACAATGCAGTGCTTGGCTGGTTCACGTACACACACAGGGTGGAAAATTCAATTTCGCAGCAGGTTCAGAGCACTCTGCAGGAAGGAGCGAAAGAAAAAAGGGTGCCTGGATTAAAGAGTCTGAGCTGGCTCTGTGGTTCTGTGTCTGGCTCAGCAGTATATTCTTTTCATTACACTACTGTGTTTTATTGCTTTATTGACCAACTGACTGTGAGGCCAAACATGCAAATATACTGTATATACACTGTCACTGTACATGCACTCCTATATTTTAGAATATTACCACATTTCTTCAAATAACACACATTTGTTAATGTCCTAAAATACACAATATAAGTAAAGAATGGTCATAATTGAATTTGGACATTTTTATTACTTGGAAAAGGCTTAAATCTTTACTCAGCTAATTAGACGCATGCAGCAAACAGTGTAGTTGGCTTACACTAGATGCTACCACTGTCCACTAATTTGTCCCACTTGCAGGAGGACTTAAGGAAGCCAGTGTTGTCCCACTGGTCACTAGTTCAGGCCAATATTTATCAGTGAGTACTGGCTAGTTTGACATTTAGTTTTGTGTTTTAGTGATACACTTTTTAACCAAACTATTCCAAAATTAAGATGCAAAAGCAGAGATGGAAATATGCAATGCTGTGGAGGAACCAGGATTGAGACCCACTGGTATAGATAGATAGATAGAGAGAGAGAGAGAGAGAGAGAGAGAGAGAGAGAGAGAGAGAGAGAGAGACAGGTGATCCTCAAGTGCATTTCATTACAACCATCACACTCAGTATACACATGTATGATAGTATCTAAGTAGTATGTATTGCAAGTGACAGGAGGACCCATCTGGTGCCACTGGCACAGAACTCAACCCTGCTACAGCACGAGGGTCAGTCCCAGTCACAGAGGATTGCTCTATTGCTCTTTATGCCTGTCTGGCTGATACAGCTCAGACAAGTGGTGCAAAGAAGTGGCAATGGATCGCCTTAAAGAGAATGGCAATATAGGCGAAAGAGAACTTGGCCTCAACACTGATCATACATAGTTACACTCACCCTGAAATACTCAAAATGACAATTTGCAGTCATGTAACCCCAGTCAATGACTGCAATACTGCAACACTTTTTCAGCATTTAACACCTTCCACAAACTTTCAGCTAGAAAATTTATTCAGACTCCAAGGTAAGATGATGCTCAGCTTCTAAGGTGATGTGTGAAGTTTTTCATATAAGTCGTACATAAAGATTTTTTTTTTTTTTCAGCATCTTCATAATGTTAGTCAGTCAACCATATGTTCAAACTAACTGGGGACGTGCAACCTTTCAGATGAATTGAGTACATGTACATTTTTTTCAGAAAATCTAGCCTTTTATGCTTTTATATCCTTACTTACTTGTTTCTTTGTTTGTGTAGAATGTTGCACCAGATTGCCATCAAAACTTTTAATCAGCAGTTGTTGTTCTGTGCTGTGTTCTCATTGTTTTGCAGAATGATTTCTGCAATCAAAAGAATCAGTCAACACACTGAAGAAAGCTGCAGAAAAGAGGATGCTGAGGAAGAATAACACGTGTACCTTGTAGGAAGGGTTACAGCACACTCGGGACAACCTGCAGATTTCTCAGTGTCATCAACACAGACATGCCCTTTATCAAAGGCACACACTACCCCCATTGTTTGCAGCAGGATAAGAGGGAAAATACTCTGTGCAGTTCTTCTCAGTGCTAAGTAACCTACAATTTCCTCAATTGTCATTGAGGGAAACACAGCTGAATCAAGATCAGTTCTGACAAATTAAAGTCTGTGCAAAGACCAAAGTGCTGTTTTGTACTCATTGTTTTGGGGGGTTTCTACAATGACAGAACCATAATTTCTCACAATTTCTTGTTTCATATTTGGTATTCTACTTTGAACCAATTAACTGTGCTGTTATTCTGCAATAGCAATTTCTCATCAAGCCAGGCACAGGTTTGGATTTACATTATATTGTGGAGAGAGCACTTCTTCCAATCGGTACTACACTTTCCAAGCTCTTTGTAAGATAGTAAAAGGATTAGCTTGCAGGCATTGCAGTGCTGTGCTGAACTCAGACTTTCACTAAATGACTCTTAATTCTGGGAGCCCTTTTCTCTGTGAGAATACCGAGCAATTAGCATTTAATGCTAGAGGTGCTAGAGATTGTACTTTGGCATATCGATGGGACTCTAGGGCCTGTAGAGGAGAGAACGAGTGATGTTCATTTCAGTATGGGGGTGGCCAGTCGTGGGAGGACAGTGTTGAGATGGCAGGCGTTTTTACATTTTCAGCTACTGAACGAACTCAACCATGCACCTGGATTTACTGAAAGCATAACGAGAAACAATTTTCTGTTTCTCAACATATTTGCAGTTACCTTATACCGAAGGTTTCTCTGTGGGAAGCCTTCAGTGTTGTTAATGAATGCTGCACTTCTGTTATATACCAACATGGCTGCTGCACTATTCAGTATGGCTGAGTCAGAGAGAGAGAGAGAGAGAGAGAGAGAGAGANACTATTCAGTATGGCTGAGTCAGAGAGAGAGAGAGAGAGAGAGAGAGAGAAAAGGAGGGACCAGCATGACATCTCAGAGCAGACAAGGTCCCCTGAACAAAGAACAAGAGTTCATAGCCTGGTGGAAGATGAGGCTATGTGTTATGGTAGTCTGCCTTCAAGAGTTTGAAGGTCCTTATCATTTCTACTAACTATAGCAATGACAGGCAGGCCAGTGATGCTTTATATCTGTTAGGTTCTAGAATTATGGATATATTTCTATATTCTGAGGTAGAAAGTTGCAGCTCATGGCCTATTTTGCCTGCAGTATGTGTGTCTGAGATGAAGCTAAAAACAGAAGTGAGGAGAAGGAGACAGAATTTAGACAAGCTCGAGTTCATGTAACTTTCTGTCTTTTCCTTCTCCCCCTTAAGACACGGTGCTCTGCCATCACTCATCTATTTGCTTCACTGTCACACAGGCATATGTTCAGGTTGTACTGTCATGTTGCATTTGGTGAACTTCAAGATGCCCCTGACCTGCTTTTTGTTGCCGGAGGGTGAGGAGGCTGTGAGGTGGGATTATGGGATGCACACTGGTGTGCAGTGTCCCACCATGAGTCTCCAGGGTCAGGTGTAAGTGCACATGTGACATGCAGTCATGTTAATACTTACATGTTGCTCTTTATTTCTTTATTTCATTGCTGTCATACGGTGGTCCCCTAGCATGCTCTGGTTCAGTTTCCCAGCTCTCACTCCAGCCACATGACTTAATCAGCCTGACAGACTCTGGGTGCCCGGGGAAAGTCTCTCTCTCTCTCTCTCTCTCTCTCTCTCTCTCTCTCTCTCTCTNCTCTCCCCCTCCCCCCTGCAGTCCCCTTTCTCCTCAAGTTTACGCTCCCTGTGACAAACCCTTTCTGGCACCTTTCGAAAAGCAGTGCTCTCTGTTGGACAGCTCTCTGCGGTCTCTTCACATTCGCACACATGCATACCAAGAAAGACAAGTGCACAAATTCCAGAGTGCATGCCACAGACAAAACATGCATACATACTGTATGCACAGATAAGTTGCATGTGTGCACGCAGAGAGACAAACAGAAAATGGCAATAATGCAGGATGTAGGATCCCCAGACACATATAATAAGTTTCACACCCCTCTCCCCTAGATGCCATCTTCATTCCACTTTGAGTGCTTACTCAAACAGCTTTCATGCATTCAGAGGAAGCAGTTTGGCTTTGGTTTATTGTTAGTGAGTGACATTCTCAATTAGTTTTTATCGGAGTCTCATGGTGTCTGACCTCGCTGGTTCTTCTTCAGACTTCATTATAAAAGCAGTGGGATTGTATGTGCCAGCTAACCTTGGCTTTGTTCCAGTTCATTCTAGCTAACAAAGTAGGCTGGAGAAAACTTCAGCCTGTGGTTAAGAACCTCCCCACAGGCTGAAATGCTTTGCTGTTTAATTCAGCAACACAACAGCACCCCGTGGCATCTTCAACCACTCCACTTAATCTGTGAACTGAAAAACATTTTCCTAGAAAAAGCAAATGGCCTGTTTACCTGGCTGTTTCATCTTTTGGGACCGGATTAAACTTGGACTAAAAGCATTTCTAAAGGTTTGGATATCATTGCTAACTGCTGACACTGTATTTAAAATTCACACAATTTTCAGTGTTAGCAGCTCAATCGAGTGGATTTTAAAGCATGTCTTTCAGAATTAGTTATGCAGACTCAGTGACAATGTTCCTACTTGACTTTCATGAATTCAGGAATAAAGTATGTCATATCACAGGATTGTTTGACATGAAGGCTGTAGGACAAAAGAAAGCCCAGAAATCAATGAAACTCTTGACTAAGTGGTAGAACTAAAACATGGAACATGCAGAGAGAGAGAACGCTCACAAAAGAGAGTTAAACCCCTTTGAATTCTTTATTTCTCTTGGAGCCAAACTACCGAAGTCGCCTACAGATGCTGTTAATTGGTTTTACCTGCATGTTACAAGGTATTGCTCTGGCTCTGCCCTCTATATGTTCTCAGAGAGGTAGCGTGTTCACTTTTCTAAACTGGGAGCCGTCAGTCTTTATAACTAAATTTAACAAGGCATACTGCGCACCTAGAAGTTGATATTCTGATGGGATTGTTCTGTGTTTCTGGGATTTAAATCTAAGCTTTTGTACTTCCTTTTGTCTGTGGGTTCTTTTTGAGACAGCAAATAATCTGGAGGTGATCCGTTTGGACCCTCCCTGACCTCCAAGGCTCTTTACATGGGCAGCTCTTATACTGATTGCACCTGACAAACTTTTCCCCTGACATTGCCCTTCACCTCACTTCTCCTGTTGTTCTCTTCCACATGTCTAAGCATTTTAGTGACTTGCAGGGGGGGGGANGGGGGGGGGAGGGGGGAATAGAGGAGTCAGACAAGCAACATTTGTTGGGTCTGCTCAGGGATTCTGTAATTATTGTTCATTTTCGGCAAAGGCAATGATGACATCTCCTATCTCTCAAAGTGGCAATTTTACCTGTTTAAATAGCAGTTTTATGCAGGTGTGCCATCTTTCTTTCATCTTTCATTTTCTTTGCACTAATTTCACTCTTTTTCCATTTTATTTCTTGGCTGATGATTCTCACTTTATTTCCATTAAGCTTTGTTTGTTCACAGCAATCTGTTGCTGTAATTTATTAGGGCTGTCAACTTAAATGATGTGGCATACCGACATGGCCCAGCAAATGATGTCCCCTCCTTCCTTTTCTCCTTTTATAGAAAGCTGCCCTACTTTTCTATGGGGTGGAAGAGGGAGACATTACAATTAAGGTGACGACATCGACCCCCTGGTGGCCATACTCTGGGACCAGATGTCCTGTCAGAGAGATGAACCCTCACCACCAGGGAGCTTTGGGTTGAAATCTGGTTCATGTCTCAGTGGGGGAACACTACTGCTCCTGTTCCATCATTAATTCAGGAATAACAGCTTTTGGAAGTACGGGACTTTCCCTTTTTTCCACTATGGACTGCACCACAATAGAACTCACTCATTCAGTCATTTGCTCATTTTCTCTCCCAGACTTTCTTTCCTGTCCACTCCATCTCTCCAATACAGTAAAGGTCAGAATCTCTGTTGCTGTGTTCAAATTTAACAAACCAAGTACCCCTGAATCCCCAAGAGAGGATAACCATTTGTCTACTGACATAATTGTAGTCTGTAAAGGCCCTTTGTGTGAACATGAGATTAATCAAATTATGACTTCATTTCTGTACCTTCAACATGCCTTTGATATCCCTTCTGCATATTACTTATCGGGTCTCATTAATGCATTAGATATGTTTACAGTCATCATCCTACCTCATTAACAATGGAAGAAATAGAGTTGGCTGTTCAGATACCAAATGTTCATCCTGCTTGGCCTCCAACTGGGCCTTGAGGCTTTTCACTCTCACCGTTTTTTAGATGCACAGCTACAAATGTGGCATGCAGTATGTATTGTTTTCTTCAGGAGGACTAAGAGGGAATGCAATCACAAAGAGACACCACAATCTTCACTTTTTCATTTGCAGGCCCTGGATACTTCCTTTTTTTCTCTCATTCTGTCCTGTTCTCCTTTTGCGGCCGGTTTTTCAGATGAAAGACACTTGTTTGGCAGCCTTCAAAGTGTCACAGAACTCTGAAAGTCACTTGTGCTGCAGAAATGTTCATTCTCCATTTTATGTCCAATATGAAGGTGATGATCAGAGATGAGGAAGAAGCTAAAACATGTCTCCTTTGGAGTAAACAGCAACAATACCAATCCCCAGACCCCTGCAAGGCTCTCCTTTATAGATTGTCCTTCAGCTAAGACCAGAGGAGGCATAACACCATTTTCCTATTTGAAATCACATGCTGGAGCAGGAGCTATCCTATAAATAAAACATGTGATCCAAAATTGCTTTAACACACATTACTTATAGCTAATAACAAAATTGGAAGTTTCATACATTCAAGCAATAATTTGAATGGATTCAACACAAGAAAAGGCAAGAAAGAGAAGAGAAAAATCACAGCAATTACAGAAAGCCTGCAGATGAGGATTGACAGCGGACTCCAAGCCATTAACTCTCCACTCAATATAGAGTGCATCCATCTGGAGGAGACTCTTCGGGCAGCAGGAGATCCAACATAAATTTATGAGATATTTTCTTTGTTTCAAATGAGGCTGTAAAAATAGTAACAGTTTGTACAGCTGCTTCTGAGCAAATTGCATTTTTTAATGAAAGCCCTGTTAATAATTCACAGTCAGGAGCTGGGGGAATGTTTTGAGGGCCATGAACTGGAGGTGATGTGGGGATTGGTGACACCTTTGAACATCCCACTGTGTGCTGCCATGGTCATCTTTGGATGGCCTTCTACATTTTTAATGCCCTGCTGTGCTGGTGTCACATGGTATTGGGACCAAGGTATGCACATTTCCAAACCAGACCATAGTGAAACATAAGCTAAAAGTTGCACAAAGGCATTTTAAAAATGATAAATCTCTTTTGTTACTCTAGTAACAGTATTGAGAGAAGTTTTTTGCGTCATGCAAGTCAAGATATTACATCACATAGACAGATGATTTGCAGAAATGAAATTAACACAATGAAAGCAAGAATAATTATGATTCTTCTTCTTAATACTCTGCACATACACTTGCATTAAGGATTAGGGCTGCAAGCCACAGATATGTTTTCATTTGTGACAAAAATCCTCTTCCTTTTGAGATTTCTTTCTTTCTTTCTTTCTTTCTTTCTTTCTTTCTTTCCTTCTAAGCACTGGTTAGCTTTGCTTACCTGAGAAGTCAGCGCTTTGCTATTATCATCAATCAACTATTAGATAATGCTGCTTTTCAGCAAGAGGGAAATACTCTCGTCATCCTGAAAAATGAGGTCAGGAGTTTTGCCTAATTGCTATTTTGTGTTTTCCCAATGAAATCCACATCACATACTTTCCTGTTTTCATCTTCCCTTTTTTGCTTAGTTTTCTGCACTCTACCCCACTGCAGAAAAATCATTTTACATATAAAGACTGTTTGGTCAGGCACACATTTCATACATCACAAAATCTGAACAGTGCAGATATCAGTACTTTCAGGGAAACTACATTGCAAATCTCACATGATACTGCTACAATTTTCCCCAAAATGCTTCATTGGTATGAGTAATGAGATGGGATCTAAATTGCAGTGACCAGAGCGCTTGGCGCCTCTTAGCTAGTGATACACCTGTGATGATGACAATGCAGGGTAACCAGGGTCCCAGTAGTTGATGGTCCATTTTATAGTGACGATCCACTGCTCATACTTCCTGCTCTTAAAAGAAGATGAGTTGACCATGGTGGACCTGCCTGTCCACCAAACTCATCTAGGCTGATGTTTCTTTACAGGGCGCTGTCCACTCAACTGTCATTACATGGACCTTTCTGAAGTAACATTATCGCTTCAGATAAGGCTTCAATAAACTGCACATGGCTTTTAAGGCTCTCTCTCTTGCCACTCTAATCCAATCTCTGATGTGGAGTCTGTTCATCATCGTGCACCACAGGCATTTTCTGTGTCCCTGTGCTCCACATTGCATGGAAAGTAATGGATGGCCTTGCCCTTGGTTCACCCCAAGGCCTTCTGGTTCCTCTTCTACTGTTTGTCTTAAGGTTGTCTCAAATGGGCCTGCGCTGTGGTATTTTGATTTGATTAAATCCGGTTTAAAAGGTTAGAAAGGGATGGGGGNGGGGGGGGGGGGTATGAGGGCTGCTGTGCTCAGTATTGAGAAGCAGTTCTCAGCCATTTAGTATTGGGCAGTGGCCAAAGGAAAGTGGAAAACTAAAATGACTTCTGAGGTCTTTTGTGATTTGCACTAATGTCCCCCAGGGATTGAGCAATGACCACCGTGAATTCCCCCAGGATGCCAGCCAGATTGAAACTCCTGGCAACAGATTTGAAAGGATAGCAAATCATTTAAACTCCCCAATGTGCATTACCATATTTTTTCAGCGCCCCAGACAGCCTCCACAATATTAAATTGCACTTGATAAAATAAAATAAATATCAGTGAGAGTGACAAGAGCTCTTCAGGCTCCAAATCAGCAAAGTGAATATTGGAGTGGCCGCTAAAAATTAATTAGATATTAATTCGTTTTGTTTATCAGTTTTTGTGAAAGCCATTAGAGGAGTCTAGCTGATGAAGAGCCAGGTTGACACAGAATATGTGCTAAGGCACTGAAACGTATGGTGTGGCTGAGACCCAGAGAAATGAAATATATCTAGGGATTACCTTTAGCTGATTCTGCTACTGACACCACATTATTATTGCGTATAAAAATAGGCCTCCACTTACAGTTGGCAGAGACAACACCAGCATATTAAAGAAACAGAGTTCCAATCAATACAGCTCTATTCTCAAATTTGGGGATATTAATGTTTGAGAATCAATAAAAATGTTATTTATAGTTTGTTATAGAATCTATGAACATTTCTCAGGCCTCAGTGCTCACATACGTGTGGGTTTCTCAGTGAGGTAATGTGGTAAATTTCTGTTTGGTAATACAAAGAAGAGCTATATTGAAGCTGTATGTGAGGGTAAGGTATTATGTCTGTGTGTGTGTGTGTGTGTGTGTGTGTGTGTGTGTGTGTGTGTGTGTGTGTGTGAATGCACATGAAGTCTTCCCTGGCACAGCACTATAACAACAGAGCCACAAACCCTATACTGAACTTGTCTGGGAACCAATTGGGGGATTTTCCTATCAACATGCAAACCACCTCCCAGATTTCCTAAGGGTGGTGTCAAACATTCCTACATTTTCTTAAACAAATAGACTAATGAGAACAAGAGAAGGTGGCACATTGCCAGTATCAGTGGTACTGAAAAGGGGTTTGTGGGGGTGGAGCTGTGTGGTGGGCCATTTCTGTCTCCTGTGCTCGCATTGTGAACCCAACTAGTGAATGACTCTTTCTGTCCCAATTGGTTAATTGTCTTAGTGGGTTGAGCAGGTGGCTCGAAGCTTTATTTGGCGTCTGGTTGAAAAAGCATACGCATGAATGCTGGACTGTAAGAGTGCTGGGGGGAGGGCAGCAGAATTAGACTTTTTTTTTTTTTTTTTNTTTTTTTTTTTTTTTTTTTTTTTTTTTTTTTTAGGGCCACACTGTTCTCCCTTTGGTGGATTTCAAAAGTCTTGGCTTGGATGAAGAACAAGTTTATGCTGCTTTTGTCTGATGTGCTTTCCTGAATAAAACACCTTTTGATTTTGGTGCCAGATCAAATAGGGTTTTAAAAATGCCTCTTGGAGTCTGGTACGCACAGAGAAAACTGTTTTCCCAATTGGTCTACTAAATAGAGCTTTCAAAGGTCTTATATTTAGCGCCGCTAAACAAAATTTAGATGTATGCATTCGAATGGACATACACAAGTGGGCAGATAAATGTGCCAGAAGCACATCACCACCTGACTTTTTTACTGAGGCAGTTTACAACTGTTCCCAAGTGGGAACCTTATTAAAATGGAGTCCAGACACACATAACAGCCTCAAGGTTTGCTTAGAAATGGAAGTACTGTATCTATTGTCACTGGTGTTTCAAAACACGCACAGCAGTTGTAATGGCAGCAGACACACACAAACACACACTCTCATCCACAGGTGAGAAGCTTCACTCCCCAGATTTCCCTTGTACAAGTTAAAAGGCTGATTTGCATTTATATTGCCATTCAAGCCTTGCAGTTGTAATTGTCGTGTCACAGCAGTAAATGCACAGACATCCCATACACATGCAGGCATACACACACACATATCGTAGAATGCAACCTGAAAGCCTTTTCCATGATTTCCATTCTTAAGGAGCATTGGTGTGAGAATGTAAGGATAGAGGGAGGTAGAGATATAGAGATAGATTGAGGAGGAGGGTGAAGGTGGGGGGGAGGTCATCCAGGTGTAATATTGAGCTGTCCCAGAAAAGTTCCTACCAAACACCAGGAAGTCATTATGAGATCAGCAACCCAATCCCTCAAGTGCCTCCTATGCTGCTGCTGCATACATCTTCTGGGCTCCTTCCCAAACAGCCTTTTACAATCATGTCAATGCATTGGCACGCTAGTTTCCTCACAAATGTTTCAAATAATTGCAAGACACATTAGATGACAGTGGCAGCAGCGAGGCTTGCATGTGATTTACTCAAATAGATCCACACCAATTACACCATCACCAAATGGAAACATCCAAGTGAGAAAGATCAATTTATATATAAATGTTTTTCCACATACAAATGAGCCCACTGCTGGGCATGGAATGTAAAAGGCCTCAGTGGTTGCCTTTAAAAGAGTCAGATACAGCATATTCTACAGAACAACATTTTTTTTAAATTTTTTTTTTAATGTTGTTGAATCTATTGCAGTTATCCTTGTATTTGTGAATTAATCTAGTCCATTATGTTTTATTCAATATCATATTCCTTCTGGTAACTCTGGGGGGGAAAAGCAAAGAATATAATGACAATAATTAAATAAATGAATGTGTTTAAAAAGAATTAAAATATAATTAAAATAATGCAAACATTTAAAAACAAATACATAAAACTCTATTAAAACTGAATTTGTGACAAAATGAAAAATTGAAGGTGAACATGTTTTCTCACAGTGCCTTGAACACAAGGTTTGGTAGGAGTTTATTAACTCCTCAGGTTTGCATGGCAGAGTTTTGACAAGAAAGGAGCAAACTTCTTTTGGTTTCATTGTTTGAACTCACATTAAACACAAAGAGCACCTGTGTTCTACAAGCAATCACAGATCGAAGTAGCAAGTTGCAATTTTCTGTCTGTCAGAATGTTGGCAAGGTAGAGAGACTGGATAAGCAGAGAACTGACAGAGTTGAGGAAAAAAATAAAATAAAATAAGAGGCCAGCTGCCAAAGCTTTGTCCTCTCTAAGGAAAAATAAAGCAGAGCATGTTCTACCTCCTCTACTTACAAAACCCCCACAGCCAACAAACACAGAGCCCTGTGGAGCAGCCTTGGCCGCTTTAGCAGGGACAAAAAAAAAAAAAAAAAAAAAAAAACATACCCTGTGTATTAGGCTGCAATTGGAGGCCATTAATCCATCCCATAATCTGTCACTAAATAAAATCCTGAGTAGAGTTGGGAAAGCCTTCCAAAAACTTCCTGATATTTAACAGTATCAACTCCACACCTCTCTACCCTGTCTTCTGAGGCTAGATTCTCAGATGGATGTCGAAATGACAATAAACACAACGCTGGCAACTCTGCATTCACAGGTGACCTCGTGGTCACAACAGCATCTGGTTGAATTACTTAACGCTGCTGCCCAACAGACATGTAATCCGGGATAATGCCCTTTTGCTGAGTACTCCAATCTGGATAAATTCATCCCCCAGGAATGAGATCCATCAGCAAAGTCTGAGAGAGAAGATGAGGGGCTTTGGGTGGATTGGTTGGTGCTAAAGAAAACTGTTGGGTCTGAGATGAGGGTCCTCGAGATGGATAATGAAGCCCACAGTAAAAAGCTTGATTTTGTTGACTGGCAGACTGGCTAAGAGGAAGCAGATCATTGCCTGGTTTTCCAAGAAAACTAATCATATTTGTTCCCTCAGTGGCGACCTGAATTCTGACTGAATCAGAATGAGAGTTTCATTCAAAATGCAGTCAAATAGCATAATATAAATATACTGTTAGTTTTGCATTTTTATTTTAACTGTTCTCTTTAAATATATGAACAAAAATCAATTACCACAATATTATTGCTTGTGTAAATGATTTCACCAAACAACCCTTGTTTAAAGAGGCTTATTTAACTAGTTATTTATTTGTTGTTTGATCAGTCATCAGCCAAATTCTTTCATATCTCATAAGAGATCACAAGAACAGCCAAGAATCTTAATCTCAGCCAAAACTGATTTTCTTGGAAATAACATCTCTCTTAAATACCATAGCTGTTGCCAAACACTGGGAATTTACATATCCCACCAGTCTCTTGGATTATATATTCATATGTTTACTTATTACCATAAACATCCAGTAGGGCACTCATCTTGGAGGGATTACAGGGGGCTTAATCTATCGTGGCACAGAAATGAGCAGGGGTTAAAGCATCTGAGGTGACTTAAACTGGCTAGCCTTGATGGGACAAACAAGAAAACAAACTGACCTCACACTGGGCCCCGTCTTGAGCTGATGACATCATCTGTCACTCAGAGTTTACATGGCATGCTTTGCAGGGTTAGCATTACTCAACCCATGTGTCATGTATGATGACTGCGTTAAGCATAACAGCACAACAAGGGTGTCCTATATGTCTGATTAGGAAAATTAATTGGCTCATCAGAGAGTCTCTTTTCAGAATACAGACTCCCAACAAAATCCCTCTGCGCTGTGGTTATTAGTCATGTTACTTGTGTTGAAGTGCTTATGACAGCATTTGGGGGGGGAAAAAATATTGGTTTTAGCAGCTAAAATGGGGATAAATCAGTTAATTACCTCTGAGTTATTATGGTCATAATCCATGCATTAGACAGCAGTGTTGTGTCTTGTTTACAAATAAGTTTTCACAATAATGAGCCTGGAATTGGTATTTGTGTTTGAGTAATGTTGTGAAATGTAATGGGCTATATTTCTTTCTTTTTTTTTTTTTTTTTTTTTTTTTTTTTTTGTAGAGGCAGGAATGATTTCCTCCTCTATAAAAAATCCACACATCCAAACATGACATTGGGAAGACATTTAATTATACTTTGGTTGAGAAATATGTATCAAAGCTTGCCGCCCATAAAAAGGGGATTTAGAGTCATCAGACAGCAGTTAATAGACAGCAGTAAATGAAATACAGGCTGTTGGGTACTAAGATATGCTTTCCAGGATGAAGAAACAGCTTAGAGGGGCTGGGTAGTGAAATCAAGTTTTTTTTTTTGTTTGTTTGTTTGTTTGTTTTTTTTAAACATGATAGAAGGGAATGGGGGGTAATAAGATGGATGGGGGAGCAGAGGAAAAGGAGATATTGTAAGATATTGGGAATTAATTCCTGTGTAGCACTGCCCCTAGTGGGCAAAAGTTGATTCAAGCATAGCAATACAAAGACTTAATTTCCCTGACAATGTAGACAAAACATCTAATTTGCATATTCATTTCACAACATGCCATTCGGAGAAAAAGCAGCAAAGGGAGAGAGAGAGAGAGAGAGAGAGAGAGAGAGACAGAGACTGAGGAAAAGGCGAGTAAGAGATAAAGTCAGCTCATACTCTTAACGTTGATGTGATTTTTCTCCGGCTTCAGAGTCTGGCACATCCAGTTTAAGGCTGTTTTTAAACTGCCCCTCCTCCACTGGAACATCATGCTCTCACATATTACATTCTTCCCCTGACAGGCTGGGGTTTTCTATCACCCTGCATCTCGCAACAGAAAACAAAACACGGACAGGGAGAGAGGGACAGAGAGAGAGAGAGAGAGAGAGAGAGAGGGATGGTTCACCAGAGGGGGAGGGAGAAATTTGCTGTTGCAAAGTGAGCAATGAAATTGAGAGAGCAAGAGCCAAGTGAAGAATACAAGAAGTTGGTGAATGTATAGATTGGAGGGGAGTAGAGATTGGAGGAGGTGGTGCAGGTAGACGAGGTCCTGGACAAGTTTGGCCTGAGGTGACTGTGTTCCTGGAGCCTGTCTCCCAGATCCTCCTGACTGCTGCTGTGTCATCTGTCACAGGCAGGAGAGGTGACAGGGAAAGAAAAGGTGCCCTAGATGCAGTAACAGCACAGTCAGGATGGCGAGGAGAAAACTTTCCTTCTCCCTAACTCTCAGTCTCACTCTCCCTTTCTGTCACTCTGTCTCACTCTCTCCGGTCCATTTATTTCAAAAAGTTTGGAGAAACACTGCTCGGTACTGCACATGGACTTACTCTTCTTTGCATTTCCTCCTCATTTTCTCACTTTCACAGCCTCTTTCTTTCTCGCTCTCTCTCTCACAGGATAGCTGTGAGTATATGATTTCTATGGCCACAACTCTCTTCTATCCCCTTGTTCATAAAACGAGATTGTTTTCTGGAGCTTTCTGCTGACTCTGGCTCAGCACATAAACAGAGCCGTAATTTGTACAACAAGCATAAGCTACAGGGAAGTGTTTTTTTTTTTTTTTNTTTTTTTTTTTTTTTTCCTTCCCCCAGAGGCATGCAAAGAGAAGGTAGGTTGTTATCTCCTGTTTACCTGGCATGGAAAGCAGTATTTTATATTATGGTAATAACCACCTCTCTTGAAATGCACAGCAATATGTTGTTAGTGGTTACTAGAACTCTGGTTATACCTGTGATGGCGTGCAACTGAGAACAAGCTTGTTGGAAATAAACTTTCCAAACAAAATGTGCCAACAAAGTATGGCGCAATCAATCAAAGCCCCACATTTTAATGCATAACAATGACATTTCTCAAGCTTCACACTTGCAAGAAATTCAGTTATTGACAGTCCAGAAGAGGCAGACATACAGGACAAATTAGGTGTGGAAATAAAAGCAGATTTTTAGAAACGAAGAGATGAATGACTGATCTTGTATTTCTGCATCACAATAAGCACAGATGGTACCGCAAGACATGACAGTCAAACTGAAGGAAGAGAACACAGCAAAAGCAGTCATGTCTAATATACTACAACAGCACTGCACTAAAGTCATGAGCTGGAGAGCAGACTACTACTCCTCTGTTTAGCACAGCTTGTGCCACCGTCCCAGGTCTCATAAAGCCAAAAAGAAATTAGACACTAAGCTCAAATCCTCGCTGAATGAGACCTAGACTCCTTAAAGCATGGTGCTGCTGAAAGTGAATTACAAGTTTTATTACCTAAGCCAGTTTAAAATTAATTTCTAACACACATTTAGAAATAAATGATCTAACTTTGTCTTGATATATTTTCCTCTTTGTATATGTAAAGTGACTTATCAGGAAGGTGAACACAGAGCAAATTCCTGCATTTGATATATTACTTCTGTTTATTTTTCTCATTTCCTTTTTCTGTGTTGGAGGCTATAAATCAACATGTGGAGGAGCTGAATTTAGGGCTGTTGAAAGTGATCCTGTTTACCAACTTTCATTTGTTGCTGCTGTGTTGCCAACGTATTTTCCAACTCTAAGCTGTTAATTTCACTTCAGTGTGTCAACAAGATGAGATCTCAGATTGGAAAAGGCTGCGTTTTGTCTCTTTCACGCTGTCCTTCAGCAAAACCTTACAACTCCCTGTGGGAATCGGCTTTACACAGACACGCATTCTTTCAGACTCCTCAGAATGCTGTCCAGCAAGAAGGGGGTCAGACTTTGAACAAAGGTGATAACAATGTCACTGACCCGGACCTTGTGAAGCGTAAACCAGGGCTCATACTGACCAGGACACTTTGTGAGTAGGCATTAAACTCTGTCTGACTCAAACCTGCATCTGTTTCCTATCTAACAAACCACAAAGGTACAGATCTCCTTTGCTTTACTCTTTTTCTATTGTTTTCCAAAGACAACCACCTGGTGGCAAGCTGGGGAAACAACTAATCCATCCTCATTCTGTCCACAGACTGTCTGAGAGTAAAAATAACAGCAGCAGATATTGTCCAAAGGACAAGTGGTGCTAAGCAATACTCAGGAGTCTGAACTGAAAAGCATTTCTCTGTTTCTTTTTTGCTATCTCTTTTCTTTTGACCAAACCCCCCACAGCTGACTCAATGGAGAAGGGCTGTCAGTTCAAAACAATGTCACTCATTAGTGAACGCTTCACTAACCTGGACTGGGGTTAGAGTAGAGGTCTTTGTTTATGCATGCATGTATGTGTGACCTGAATATCAAGACTCATAGGAAGTGTTTAAGTTGCTCAGTTAGAAAGCTATGACCAACTGCTGTAGAAGGAAAAGTGCAGGATACAACTATTCGCAGCTCGGCCACCCCAGGACAACCTTATCAGACATAACAGCGCACATGGGAGTGCAGTTTTATAAGCAGTAAAAGACACAAATGGCAGCACAAGCTCACATATCAGAGCGAGAAATGAATTCAGAGACACGGTTCCCAGCCAGTAGGTCACATAGCAATCACATGCACGCGAGATGTGATGAATAAGCAACTTAATCCATAGAACTTACCATGTCTGGAGATCCACAGGAGCAGAAGGACCCAAGGGATCATGACTGGGGAGCGGAGAGGGCAAAACCTATGAAAAACAGTGGGCGAGTATGAAATTGAAGTTGGCAGGCACAAACACATGCACAAGATGAGACAGTGCTCCTCTGTGCTGCTGGAAGGGGGGGGGACGGATGCTACAGTCCCTCAGTGGTGTCTCCTTTTACCAGTGGAAGGCTGGTAGTCTCTCTTCTTCTGCTGATTCTTCTTTTCTCTCTGTCTTTTTTTCTCTCTCTGTGTCACTCTTCAGAGTTGCCGGTGGTCACCTCTGCTTGACGCGCCCTCTTGTTGATGTGAGCTTGTGGACTTTGTGTCTTTGCTGCTGACTCTGAGCGTACACTCGCTCGCTCTTTCTCTCACGTTCACACGGTCTCTCGTTGCCTGTCCATTCCCAGCCTCCTCATCCCTCACTCGCCCCCCCCCATGCTCTCTCTCTCTCTCTCTCTCTCTCTCTCTCGCTCAACCACTCACACAGCAAACATAGTCAGGGAATTGAGGAGAGCGTTCCACAACTAGACTCCTCCCTCCATCTCTCTCTCTCTCTCTCTCTCTCTCTCTCTCTCTCTCTCNGTGCCTGTGAGTGTGATGCTGGGAGGCTCAGGTCTTTGCTCTGGGAACTGGAGCTGCCACTGGAGAACAGAAAGGGTGCAGTTGCGATTAGAATAAGAATAGATGCAACTTGGCCTGGATAGTCACAAATAACACAGACTTCTACGAAACAAAAAGTGCACTTTCACCCCTCCTCCCAGTGAGACCCTGCCTTTTTTTTTTTTTTTTTTTTTNTTTTTTTTTTTTTTTTTTTCATTCTGTGGATGGCACTGAATTTTGGAATGCATGAGCCTCCTTCTTTGATAATGGATAAATACCAAATTAGCATTTAAGACCAAAGTGATGTTGTATTCATTAGTTTTTATCAGGGGTGAAACAGATTCATGGTCATTCAAAGAGCTATGATGCAGAAGGTCACAAATGGCCAAATGCACTTCTTGGTAATGCCTTCTAAATATTTAAAAAAGAGGCATTGTTTTGCATCTGTTTGCTTCTTGGCCAAGCAAAGACCAGTTTCCTTTATCCAATTTATATTTCTTCACATCAAAAAAGTACATAGAAAGCCCAAGATTGCTGTAGGTTCAGGAAACAGAATTCATTTATGAATAAATTATTTACTTCTTACTGGCCTCTGAATGGCCTCTGTGAGCTTAAACTGATTAGAGATTTTTTCTAAGCTCAGTAGATCATTTAGGCAAAGCAAAAGTTAAGTATGCAAACACAGTTTATATAATTGAGAACTAATGAAGCCTTGTGGATGAGGCAACGTGTCCTCAAGATCAAACAGCAACCACAGTTGCCTATGACCTTAACTTTGATGCAAAGATGGCTGAGAATCTTCATGGGTATGTTTTCATAATCTTGACAACAAATAAGATATATGGAACAGAGAGATGGAACCTTTATTAATTCTAGTAACAAACAATATAATGTGCAGTACAGTAAGTAACACAGTAAGCACTGCATGGTCAAGTGGACTTCATATCAATTTAGTTCTGATTTCTCCTACATGTGAATTTTGTTTGACCTCCTGATCTAATCAAAGGGCCATGACTGGTGGTCTTTGCATCAGTTCAGCTAACAGCTACATACAAAAACAACCCATAGGATAAAATCAACAATGGAGCTTATTTGCTTGAAAGTTAAGCAAAGTGGTGAATAAGGAAATATCAAAACACTATGTCCATAATCCCCTGTATCCTCTGCTATATACAATAAACTCATCTTCCAGGATGCAAAGAATAACAGATTGAAATTCTAGACTGAAAGTTAAATCTGTTTCAGGCTCATTGTAAAGTCAGTTATTTAAGGAGGGTTTGATGAAAAAAAAAATTGTTTTCATTTATTTATTTTAAGCATATAAAGCAGCCAGCTCCCCATTACCACTCTAGTCAGTCTCATTATGTTTCGAAATATATTTCATAACATTTCAAAACATCTCTTTTAATTTGGTAAAACACAAAACAAAAACAAAACAGTATTTAAGTATATGTGTGTGTGTGTGTGTGTGTGTGTGTATATATATATATAATTATTATTATTATTATTTTTACTTTAAACTGAGCCCGGGGGACCTTGATACAGGAAGAGACAGATCATAGTTTGTATTTGTAATACAGTTGTCAAAAGGACGTTACATCAAAAATAAATACATAAATAAATTAAAAAAAGGGAGGGGGGGGGCATTATTTTTGAAGCCTCATTGTAAAAGTGAAGAAATGTTTGGATGGTTAAGATGTGGAAGGGTGTTCCAGAGTTGTCTAGGGTCTCAAAAAGGCAAGAATGAGCCCTGACCCAAGTGGGGTTTTCTCTCGCATGAAGTGTGCATGCCTTCACAGATACCTTAACAGCATTTGTTGAAAAAAGGGTAAATGTTACCTATCGGTCAACCATAATAAACAGACAGCATCTTTCAGTCACTGTATCCTTTAAAAAATTCACAATGTAATATGCAGGGAAAAGGCAAATAAATAAATGAATGAATGAATGAATGAATGAATGAATGAATAAACAGGGTAGGCTATTTATGATCTGGTGAATGGATCATATATTGTTAGACCAACATGCACCCAGAGTAGAGATAATGTTAAATAGCTTAAGGGACAGGGAATTTTTCCTTCGTATGGTTTTAACAGCATCTTTGTACCAGCTATGACCCTCATCCACAGTAAAAGGACAAGCTGAGAGGAAAGTGAGTGAAAACAAAGAAGACATTCCATTAATCTGCCAGTGCTGTCTGTAAATCACCCATACCCTTAACTGCAGGTCACCTCTACAATACTGAATTGCTATAAAAGTCACTGAAAGGTCATTCTATCCTCAACTTGATATAGCAGATTATGTACGTTTCATATGTATTCATGAGAAAAGCTGCCATTACAAAGATGTTCTTTCCTCATATCCAATAATCTGTGATATTACATTATTACATGCCATGTCAGTATTTTAGTGCTAGGAAATGTATTGCTTTATTTTGTGGCTTCCAACAATGGGAATACTGTCTTAGTATGAGCTTAAAGGGTACATGCCTTTATTATTTTCTGTGTAAAACAGTTGGGTGTGTGTTCATCATTATAATTGCGAAACTTAAGCTTCATGCCTGCAGAAATGCAACCAGACAAACCCAAAGATCCTGAATTGTCCTGAAAGCTTTGTTTTTGATTAGTCTTGTATTTCCTTAACATGTAACACAGGTGTGTATACCTGCTTACACTCCTGTTTAGACACACCCACAAAGTAAGCTAGCAAATAAGTGTTTGGCTTATTTCTTGAGAACAGCTTTGTCCTACAGCGCCACTAGAATTCCCTGAGTTGAAGTGCGTGTTCATCATGCACGGTCATAATGAAAGCATGAGAACCATGAATGCTCGGGCATGCAGACAGTATGTTTTGGAACCATCTGTGTCCATGTCTGCATGGTGTCCGCGTTAAGCATACTTGAGGCTTTACAGAGACAGTTGTCATGAGTTTGCAGTTCACTGCTTGTCCACCAGCCGTCACCTCTGACTTTCCCACTTTTTCACAGCCGCCTCACCACATTCAGCCAGTTTCCTGTTTACCTGTTACCTGTTTGTCTGGTACCTGTGTATGAATCCTGACCTCGGCCTGTTGTCCAGTCTTTCTGATTATCAGCCTCAGCCCTTTTCGGATCTGTTTGCCTTTTTTTCTACCTGCCTGCCAAATGACTGTATATGAATTCTGACCTGGGCTTACGCACAGCTTTTCTGATTATCTGCCTCAGCCCTTTTCACATCTGCTTGCCTGTTACCTGCCTGCCAGTTGCCTGTATGTGAATCCTGACCTCGGCCCTGCTCACTGCTTTATTGATTATCTGCCTCAGCCCTTTCTGGATCTGTTCGTCTTTTGTCTGTTCTGCATTTTTGTCCAAATCTCAAAGTGTAGACTGTTAATCGATTTTTACCTGCCTCTTGTCTGTGTTTGAATCCTTAACCTGAAGCACCTCATGACATAATACCTAAAATGGCATGTTGTCACTCGGTGTGCACAGCAGTGTTGCAGCAAGGGAAAACTGAAGTGGATCAGTGTTCTTTTGTTTGATTTTCTTCACATAGAAGCATTGCAACAATTTCAAACCAAACCCATAAATGAAAATAAGAACAAGACAATCTGTGTGCCATCTCAAAATGACATCTAAAAATTGCCAAGAACCTTCAGTTAGGTATGCATGGGTATTTTCATTTTGTTAAAAATAATTTCGCTGTTGACATTATGTGCTTTTTGTCATGTTGGTTTCTAGAGGAAAATCTGCCTTTCAGCATATCACCTGGGTGGAAGTGGTAAAAATACAATTTAGTTGAATTAATCTACACCACTGAAAAAATAAATAAATAAATTCTAATTCCAACTGTAATTCAAGAGTATTTGAGGAATGCTCCATTTATATATATATATATGTGGCCACTGTAATCACACAATTATGACCAATAAATACGGATCCAGAAATTACATATATAAAATATGTGGGACTGCTGTACTGGATAATCTGTGACAAGCCCGATGCAAATATGCTATGCATCCTCTTTAACGTCACTTTGCAAGGTTGAATATGGCACAGAGCCTCAATTCTATTTTGAGACATCTGGATCCCTCAAGCTAGACCTTGTAATTTGATATAACAGTGCCAGAGAAAGAATGTATTTTTATTAAAATACTAATATTAATGCCAGTGCATTGTAATACAGGGATAAGGGACTGATTTTCATGTGGGTCCAACTCTCAAGAATGGCAATAAATATTGTTTATCAGTTATTTCTCGTGCCTGCATCTCAGAGCACAAGGAGCTTTCCTTGCATGGTGCAGCAATACAGCAGCTCCTAACTAATTTAATTAATTAGGTCAGTTTACAAAGTGACCTTTGAAGCTTGAAGGCTTAAAAATTACCTGGAACAAATTGGGAATCAATCCAAAACTAAGTGGGGTAGCAAGGCCTAATTTTGAGGATATGAGTAATGCTTCATGCCACCAAGTGTCAGCTTGTTTATGGAAAGTATAATACTTGGCTTTGAGAAAGAAAAGAAGCTCGGCTGTGGAGTGCAGCGAGTGCGGCTGGCCACAAAATCTCAACCTAACAAAAAGGAATTCAATTCTATAAATTAATTTACTGTAACAGTATGGCAGCCATGGGAAAAAGAAAACATGGTACAAAAGAGTGCTGAAGCTGTACTGCTTGCTACTTTTATTCTATACCACCTATAAATTATTTTCTGTCTCCCCCTGTTTTCCTGTATCAGTCGAAGTGCAAAGTCTTATTCCCGTGCTCAAAAAAAGTGGCATGTTAAGATGATGGACAACCACTCTGTATTTGAGCTAAATAGAAAGTGAAATATCTGTTTATTTCTCTTGGGCCTGTATATCCGCTATTGAGACACCAAAGGGACTGAAACACTGCTGTCTGAGGATGTGTGTGCCTCAGTGTGCATGTGTACATTCAGTGTGTTTCTGTCAATTTGTGTTTTGAAATTAGTAAATCAGCCAGTTGTCTTTCAAGGAAGGACATCCACTCAATCTTTGTCAATCAGCTGATTCCCCAGAGATGCTACACCTCTAGCCCTGACACCTTACATTCTCATTCTAATCAAGTCTGCAAAGTGGCATGCAAGAGGACCTAAATGAATGGAATTAAATAGCATGGCAATGTGTTGGAAGAAAGCTAGAAGAATGGCCATATCTCATTTTTGGCAAAAGCAATTTTTAAGACAAGGACACTCGTGGGTAGATACAGAATGCTGATGGTGACTGTTAATTTACATTTCACTGAGTACCAAGCAGAAAAATCCTGAAATTCTGCTAAAAATCTTGTCATTTAAGTTAAAATGTCTTACAGAAATACCTAGAGTTACATACTTCCAATAAACAATTCTTCTTGCAAGCTCTTTATTCATACTTAAGACCCTGACCCAGACTATTGGCTTAGTAATTACTGCAGCCAATGCTGACATTAACAGTAAAGCCTGAAGGCAGCAGTATATTTCAAGTTAATGCAAATTTGCTTGGAACAGAACCACAGTCAAACACATAAATGTGTGTAAATGCCTGTGTGTCTCTAATGCTGACCCTTTGCTTTTATACTGTATGTGATGAGCATACTGGTCAATTTGTGCCCAGTGGCTACTTTCTGCAAATATTTGCAAAATGAACACAGTGAGGTTCTAGATCACATTTTGCTGGACTCTCGTTCTGTTATCTGAGCATTTTGACAGGAGTCACAAGCTCACCTACATAACATAATTACTCTTTGGGAGAGCACTCTGCAAACTTTGCAGATAAACCTAAGACAGAATATTGCTTTGAAAAAAAGCATCAAGATGCACAGGATAAACTAAAACAAGAAAACTGCAGATTTCAAGACTGAGCAGATTCCCCCAACCATTAATCCCACTATTCAAGATGTGGTTGTTGAATTAACAAATCATGTATGCAAAATGTCATTTGGTTTCTATGCAGTCAGCTTCCTATATTTTAAGTACCACCATTCACTAAAACTATTCTATTCTATTCTGTCCTGTTGTATTCAGCTTGTATTGTTTTCTTAATTATATGTCCCCAGTGTGAGCATAATTAACCTCCAAATAATGAAACGTAGTTGCTTTTCCACAAAACAAGGAGCTGGTGTGCAAATTCTGTTGTCAGTTGGCAAGCGTTCCCATGTCAAACGCAACATTTCTCTGCAAACCTGTCCTTTTGTTCATGGATGCATGTGTGCATGTTGTTTCAGCAAGTGTACAGCTGAGCTTCTCTGGCTCAGTCAAATTTACCTCCATAGAGGGCATCTAGTTAATTTGACTCTTCCCATTTGAATTTCATTTCCAGTGCACCGTGGAAATGAGGTTTTTACATGGTGTGCAAAATTGTGGTATAGATTTGTTTGCGGTGCTCATGTGGAGATGGTAAAGAGCTATGATCAGCAGCATAGACCTTAAGGAAAGCTTGTTAGGAATCAAAGGGCTTTGCATAAGCAAGCTGGATTCCCTTTTGAGAGGCAAATTGGTCAATGTTGGTTTCCTTCTTTTCTTTTTTTTTTTTTACATCTTCATGGCATGCATTACTCCTGCTGCTTGTCTTTCCTGCTACTACAGTAAATAAATGAAACCTGCTGAACTATGTATTTGCCCTCCAACTTGAAGAAAAGTCTGCATGTCAGTGATATGTAAAGGGATGAGACATGAATAGCTAATATACCTTAAAAACAAAATTCATACATAGTATCATGTGTTTACACTGTATGAACTTTTTGCAGGTTTTGAGAAGTCTGTGAGAAATGGTGGAGCCTTTCTAGTCATCAAGCATCAGATTATTTATGTATGTATGTTATGTATGTATGTGTGTGTCTATCTATCTGTCTATCTATCTATCTATCTATCTATCTATCTATCTATCTATCTATTTATTTGTTTGTTCATTCATTCATTTATTCCGTTTTCGATCTGATGGAGGCTATACATTTTGTTGTATTATTATATCATTCACATGGAGAGTTGCTCAAAAATAAAGGACAGAAACACTGAAGTTCTATGCAGAAAAAAAAAACTAACATAAGTAAAAATGCTGATTTAGCCCATTATTACTCAATTTTATTATTCAGTTAACCTGTAAGCGTATTGCCACTGGTCTCAGTAGAAAATGCAGAGCGAACAGGCAACAGGCTGAATTTTAACACCGCTCAAGCATTTTAAACGCCCAAAGCTCAGCCTGTAAGATCATCCACAAATTACTCTCAAGAAAATACAAAACCCTTGTGAAACAGCTATGCAGAGAATGTTTGGGTTTATTTTAAACTGCAACATAGAAAGCTGTGTGATTCTCACAAGGAGCCTGTGGCTTGTCCTAGAGTCTGAAGTTTCACTGTAATAATATTGCATTTCTAGATCTGGAAATGGCCCATGGCCCAATCTGGACCTTGAGCAAAATTATTTGCCCCACTTACAAAATCTGAAGTATTTCTTTTTTAAAGGTTACATCAAAACTTTAATAATGTGCTGCCCATTCTGGTGACATCTATATGATAGTTTTATATATACACATATAGTGTATACTTGCTGTAGTTTGCTAGTCTGAGTAGAAGACAGGAACAAGAAAGCATCAGCGTTCCACCTGCCATTTGATTGTACAATTGTACAGAGCTTGACTGAGTAATATCACATTAATGTTCTTAAATGTTCAAATGTAACATATATCAAAGTGTTTGTGTTTTATTTTTTTAATTGTAAAATAAATTGAAAAATCACTTCTTATAACAATGCTAACTTCTGCTAGCCCATCTCTGGAATTTCCACCCATTTTTTCGGACAGAAAAACTATATATATATATCTTGATTTCTGAGCTCATTTAACTCTAAATTTTTTTTTAGTCTTTGCTGTAATACACACTGGACATAGACTTTTTTTTTTTTTTTTTANTTTTTTTTTTTTTTTTTAATCAATTGCTCAATAGCTTTATTTTTTTTATTTTTATTTTTTCTAGCCAAAGGCTGGGCTAAATACATTTTTACTAATATAACAGCAGCTGTTATACTACAACAATGACAAATATTGTGAAATAAATGCAGAGGTGCAGCCACACACTCAGGAGTGGAGTAAAGGCTGAAGTTAGCAGACTCATATTATATTTATGTATTTCATTCAGGTCAAGGGATGATAGTAAAATGTTAACAAGTGCAAAGCTGTGTGAGCAGGCCCACCACTGCAAATTTCGGACAGGTGGGTCCCACATTTTTGAGGTTGATCCCAAACAGCAAAACCCTTTGTTTTGATAGCTTGGGGCACATGTTTTCCACAACCAATTAAACATATATATACTACAAAAATGCATTCTCAGTTGTGTTTCCCACAGCAGGTATTTATCCCCAGATTACATTTCTTGGCAAGTGGAAGTAGTGTACAGGTATAGTAGTATAAACAGTTGGTATACTGCAGAAAAATCAACAAGGAGGGGGTCAGAGTCAGTAAGTGAGTCCAGAACACAACATAAGCTGACAGCATAAACTGAGGTTCATGTTCAGACTTTATGGGAAGTCAACGTCCATTTTTCATCTGGTCATGACCACAATATTTCCTTAACCATAACAAAGTGTTTTAAGTTGCCTAACCTGAACCACTTTAACCTTTTTCATGCTTTAGTAGCCATGGGTGCATATTTTGCAGATGTTACAATACATGCAGCATCAGTAATTGTTTTGTACATATGTTCAAATACATTGAGCATGAACATGTTGCAAATATGTTGATAAAGAACATATTCTGGGAGCCATTACTTCCCTTTAAATGTTATTTGGTAAGCAAATCAATTAGTTATGTTTTTAAAAATTTGTAAAAGTTGGGCATAGCTGATACATTGATTTAAAGGACCATACTGGTCATTTTACATGTTTGAGCCTAATATATAAAATTTTCATACATGTTATGTTACTGACATTTACCGAAGGCTAAAACTGTATCAGCTTTCCCGATATTTTTTAAAATCTCTTAATCTTTCAAAATTAAATATTCAAGTGATACACCCACCTTAAAAATTGATGTTTCACCNTCTTAATCTTTCAAAATTAAATATTCAAGTGATACACCCACCTTAAAAATTGATGTTTCACCTGCTAATAGTTATGCCTAATGAAGTGATGGTCATTTAAATTTTTCGATAAACGCAGGTCTTCTTATATTCCTCGGTGGAGACATACAAACACTTCACGCTTTTTATTGCACTTAAATGCTAAAATTATGTAATTTCACAAAAAAAAACAAACAAAAAAAAAAAAAAANAAAAAAAAAAAAAAACTGAATACACATCTTGTTCGTGATGAGATTACCTATCCCAGGAATGTTTCAAGTATCAACAAGCTGATTTTAATAGTGTACCAGAATGAACTGAAACCAATGGTGATCTGGAAGGTAGGATTTTTTGTTGTTGTTGTTGTTGTTTTGTTTTGTTTAATTCAACATTCCAGTAGCATGCTTTGGAAAATTATTGTTAGTAATGTTACATGTATGAAAATTGAATATATTTGGCACAAACATGACAAATGGCCAGTATGGTCCTTTAAACATAATCTAGAAACAATTATACATCTCAAAATACACAATGTCAAGTGTGCACTCATCCTTCTGCTTTCAGTTTTTTTTTCCTATCTGTCCTGTCTCTCTTCCTTCATCTCTTGTTTCTGTCTGTCTCCTCTGTGTCTCTCATCCTGTCTGCTTCATGCCTCTGCATCTTGTCTGTTTCATTCTCTCTTGTTTCCTAGTTCCCCCGTATCTCCCAGTCAGCTCTACATCTTGTCTCTTAAAATCAGGCTCAATATGGGCAGTGAAGACAAAATAAAATCTTCTGTTGGTTATAATCACAACTTACTGTTGACGTTAACATCACTAACAATGAGATTTACATCAGTTTAGCCTGGGTTATATTTGAGGCTCTAAGAACTTGGCCATTTAGATTAAGTAAAGTCATCCTGCTTTCATTGTGTGATAATTGTAGATGGGAAATAGTAATAAAAACAGGGCATCTGCTGTTTGCCATTTCCCCTTCATTTTTTTTTTTTTTTTTTTTTTTAATAGTTTATATAGTAGGGAATAGGATTTGGAATTATCAAACTTGCAAAAGTTGATATTGATTCCTAAAGAAATACATCCAGTAAGTCAAACCCATAGGTGGGCTTTTTGGGAAAGGATCTTAACTAGACAGTACCTAAAACAACCTGTTTTCACTCTGAGTGCAGGGATGCAGAAGGGGAGAGTCGATGTGTTTTTGCATATTAATCATCAAACCACAGAGGTTTCCAGATAGCCACCTAAATGAAAACAAGTAGATGTAAATCTGTGTAACCATCACGTTATCTTTGAGGGACGGTTGAGAACTTTACCATGGCCACTGTCTGGCCTTAGGCAGGATGTTGCAGATATATTGAAGCTTACTTTAAATGTTGCTGCAAAGCTTCTGACTAAATCTTCTAAGAGGCCCCATGTCCACACCATTACTAATTTCCCTGCACTGGCTCCCCATTAAATTTAGGGTCCAATTTAAGATTTTGGTTTTAACTTTCAGAGCTCTGCATGGCTAAATACTGACTATATTGTTGAACTCATACATCCCTATATTCCAGGCAGGACTCTCAGATCCTCTGACCAGGGTCTGCTGATCATTCCTCATTCGAGGCTCAAGACCAAAGGTGACAGAGCCTTTGAGGTCACGGCTCCTGCACTTTGGAACTCTCTCCCACCAAAGCTTGAGATCATTGTATTAGTGGACTCTTTTAAAAAACAGTTTAAGACCCATCTTTTTAAACTTGGTTTTGGGTAGCTTGTTTCTGTTGTACATTTTATTTATTTGTATATTTCTTGGGTAGTGTGCTGTTTTCATGTGTATATATTTTATAGTTGTATTTTGATGTTCTTTTTATTGTGAAGCACTTTATGACCTTTGCTCTTGAACAAATATACAAATAGACTTTACTTACTCACTACAGTCTGAAGTTGCCAAAGTCTTTCAAATTTTGCAGCGATGTTCACTTAGGCATTTGGGAAACCAAAGTACATAGTGCATGGTGGGAAGTTCACGGGGCCTAGGAGAATAGAGCATTCCCAGATCTGCTTGCTTAGAAAGCTATGGCAGACATGAGGCACTGAGGTAAAGGAGGACTGACTGATATTGATCAGCCAAAACTTTCAAACCCATGGTGATGTCTTGCAGTTATGTTGTGCAGAAATCCAGGAAAATGTTACTGATTATATTTTTAAAATTCCAGCTACTGCTTATAGAAATGTTGCTGGTTTGGCATCTTGTTGCGTCATCATCACCATATGCTTAATTTTAACTAGCTAATTAATGAATTTGTAAATTATGGGTTAAAGGAACACTTCACTTCATTTTGGGAAATATGCTTGTTTGCCATCTTGCTATTATTTAAAACACTGGAAGCAGTGGGAAACGAATGGCCAGATTGAATCAGCTGCAATGGCTGCTTGAAGCTGTGGGGGTGAAGTTCGTACAGCCGTATATTGCTGCCAAATACAAGAGAAAGAATCTCCTCAGTTTGTCTCATGTTCCTTCATGTTACAATGCTACACTTTTCTTAAAATTATGACCATTCTGTTTCATTTTAACAAGAACTAGAAGTTTAACAAAACTTTTCTGGTTATAACAAGATAAGTTAGAACAAGATGTTCTTATATCAACAAAAAATCCAGTTAAAGGCCAAAGGGAAGGCAGTATGTGTCAAACAACGAGGTTGAGGTTGAGCCTGTTTGTTTTCTGTAACAAAGATAGTTGTTGTCAGTTAAGTTTTACTGACTTTTTAAAAGGGAATTTTATTTGGTTTGGTTTCATATTACCATGGTTACTAAATGCAGCTTTTGGTAACATCATCTGTCACTGTCACTGTACTGTCAGTGTGTAATTCTACACTGAGAAATATATTCACTCCCAGACCAGACTAATTCATTTAATACAGGTCATGCTGTATCGCTATTCAACAAATCCAAATCTTGTACAAATTCAAGGCCATGCCAGAAATGAAATTCTCAATTATTACTGTAATGGATACATTGCTCTAATGAAAATAAGTCACTACACTCAAGTGATTAGAAATCTGAACTGTTCATTTTCAATTTATACAAACAGCATCATACACATTAATGCATATCCAACCATGGGTTAAAACTACTCATTGCCCATTAAAACTGGAAAATCATGCACTCAAACAGGTAAAGTATAAAAGCACAAGGTAATGACCCTCAATTATGCACTCACTCACATGCGTACGCACACACAGCAATAAATCAATATGTTGTAATAATGAGAAAAATGTTATTATGACATGAATGTATATTTTTTTTTTTATATTGAGAAAATCTTTATTATACTGTAACAAGTAAATTGGTTTGTATCAGGAAAATTAGCTTTCATGCTATATTATATTCATGACTGATATTGTTGTACATGGAAAATAATTTCATGTAAAATTATGTGTCTGTAATGAATGTAGTATTTGTTGTTACAAATTGTGATGTTAGTAGTAGTAAGTAGGCTACAGTGTACAGCCAAGAATATTTACCTTCAAACTTTAACTGCTTTCATTGTTTAGAAGTCTTTGCTGTTGCTCTAACTGTATTAATCACATTTTCAGTGCAGAGGCATTCTCTTCAGTTTGAAGGATGCCAAAGGTTTATTTGGCAGGTGTGGACAATCTTGTTAGAGATGGTGTTTGTGTTACACCTTAACCTTTTTTTCCAGTCAACATAAATCTATCTTTTATTTGTACTCCTTCCCAGTATGAAATGTTTCTGCCAAGGAGATTTAAATATATAAGAGTGAGGGGGAAGGAATCTTGTGCTATCTTGTACTTTGTTGCAGTAAATGAATCAGACATGATTTCAATTTACTGTCATAATCTTTGATTTTTCTCGCTTTTGTAAAAAAAAAAAAAAAATGTATACATATTAGAAGGTGCTGGAGCTGGATCCTGCCCAACACCAGTGAAACTTTATTCGCCAAAGGTAGTTAAGTATTCCAGCAACAAAAATAATTGGAAGCAAGAAAAAATGTTGGGTACTGGGTACTGTACACACGTTATCCATCTGGCTTTGACAGTCTGAATGACAAACTAGATTTCATATGCAGCTATTTAAAAGAACAAAGTGGTAAGATGCATGAGCCAGGAGTTATATCCTCAATATCGCAGCCCTCACAACCCTGCACAAGATAAGTGGATGGATAGATGGGTGGGTGGATGATGGATGGATGGATGGATGGAGCTTGATTTTTATGATCTTTGAGGATCAGCCTGTTGATGAAGATCTAGAGAATGTGTTTGAACTTCCATCATTATGTTCTTTGTGCATCAAGGCAAACTAATCAGTTGAATTTTATGAAGCAAATCACTTGCTGGTTTATTATAATTGTTTCACAGTGTCCTGCATTTTTGGGAAGACCTTTAAAGATCTTGCCCATGTGCATATACTATAAGGGTTGGCTAATAATGCTTGGTGACATAATCACACTTTGTTCATGATGAAAAGGCTGATACAAGCAGACCATCCCATTTCTTTATTGTGCTGTAGAAAATAACATACTTTTATGCTCTGATGATTTGTGTGTTCGAGTGAGAGGAGAGAGATTTCTGATTGTGTATGTACAACGAGAGAGTAGTTCTGGTCACATACAACAAGTACTTGTACAAAAAAAGGACCTGGCCAACCCCCATTACATACTGATTCAATACAAATGTTTGAATTTCCTGCCTATGTTGTGTTAATTATTGTGATGTCTGGCAATTTATGTTAAAAAATTTTCCACCATTTTATAAGCTCCATTTGTCTGGTTGCATCCAACATTTCACCACTCCAGTTATACTGACAGCTTTAACATCTTTGACCAGTGCAAGTCCTTAGAATCTTGTGCTCTGCAAAAGAACACTGCTGATTGGCTGCTGAACATCATTGTAATTAACAAGCTACATGTTCAGAAAATCAGACAAACAATAAGCAACAATGTCAAAAAATTCATATGACTTCTGCATTTTGTGTTGCCATCATAGCTGCTGGCTAATCAGCAGTTTCTTATTTCTTGCAAGTTGGAGTTGGATTCCACAGTACACACACATATGCCAAAGGAAAACTACACAGAACAATATGCTGCAAATGTAAAAACACTTATATGTTGCTTGAATATTGTTATAAAAATTTCAAGAGTTAAGAAAAAGAAGACAATTAATTCATTGTTCTGCAGCCAAGTGCAAGTAGCAGCAGAGAAAAGAGGGAGTAAAGACAGAGTGCAGGGAGGTAATGTGCTAAACACTTAAGTACCACAGTTACCTTAAAAGCTGTAGTGGGAATTTAAAAACTGCTTGAATTGCAACTGGATGGTAATAAGATTTGAATCTTGTAAAAAGGCTTTATATCACGTTTTAATATGTACTGTATATAGTTTATAACAGTTCATTGATATTAAAGTACTATATATATATATATATATTACTATACAAACACTGTGAGAAACTCAAGATTAACTCAAGTCAGCAATGTTTTAGACTGAATTTTCAAACTAAAATCTCGTTCAGTAATCAACAATCCAAACTAACACTAATCAGACATCAATAACTTGAAAAAAAAATGATCACAAGCTGTAATGTTGATTAGTTCAATAACAAATAATCATAGCCAGGAAGCCGATCAACTACAGTATGAATCAACCAAGCCAAACAAATGCCACACACTCATACACACCTGACAAAAACAGTCTATACAGAAACCAAATAGCAGCATATGGTAAGTCTAAGTTTTAGTATGCTCATTTTGACAACAAAGTAACTTTATGTAATAATAATAATAATAATAATAATAATAATAATAATAATAATAATAATACTTTTTTCTTAGACATATCTCTCCCTCTCAGATAGTGGCAGAAGGGCTCAAAGGAACAATGTGCTTCTTAGTGGGTCTGTAAAGCCCTTCGAACCATTGTGTTGTGATACTGGGCTACACAAATAAACTGGAAGATGAACTTATTACTCCAGTCAGTATCTCTTTATTTGTACTGTCTGACATGTGTTGTAAAGTTAAATGAGTACCAGCTTCAAAGTTTTAAGGCAGCTAGCAACAGCTCACAACCTTAAACACAGCACGTCTACCTGATTAGCTTTAATTGGTGCAATAGGCTATATATCACAAACTGTTGCACATGATTGGTGTAGACAGGGCAGAACAAACAGTCTTGCAGTACAGGAGCTATTGCAGTATCATTGTAGTCTACTCTATTAATAGTATTTTGCAATTAATACCTGGTTGATGTTAATAAGGCATAAGTGTAAAATTGAGCTGATAAAAATGGGGGAATGCCATTCCATCACACACACTACATGACTGTCCCCTTCTGCTCATAGCAATATCAGATGCTGACCTTTTCCATCTTGACTCATTCTTAATAATAACCTTACAGTGCTAATAATAATTTCATAATTACACCAAAAGTAAATGGCTTTTTTGTTTGTTTGTTTGTTTTGGGTGCTAACCTTACACTGGGTAATTTCTTGGTGCACTGTATGTCGTACATTTTTGTACAACTAATTACTACAATGTTGCCCAGAAAATACTTTGAAATTACTGTACCTCCAACAGTGTTGTTCCTTATTACTATTACTGGAGTTAATTATTCTTATGTACCAATACAGATAATAAAAAACAAAACAGTGAATTCTAAGGCAACCATTTTATTAAGTACACTAGTATATTTTAATAAACTAAGGTGAAATAAAGCACTACAACCTGCAAGTGTCTCTGCACGTACCACATAAATCAATGAACATTGTTAGTTATAAAATTATAGCAATACCAATTGCTATGATTTTAGCAATTGGTATTTGCTAAAATACCAATTGCTAAAGCTTACCACTAAAACTGTTGCTAGCAATACCAGTAACAAGTGTGTTATTGGTATTGCTAGTAACGATTTTAGCGATAAGCTTCTTATAAGTTACTTTTATTTTCATGTAAGTCCTATGGGTGCTAATAAGGCTATTTCAGTCGAATGAATGAGAACTTTATGTGGGTCAGACTGCATTTTCCTTAAACAGGATACTGACTTTCTGCTTCAGTCTTGATTAATGGCCCAGGCCTAGAAAGTGTCAAGGTGTTCATCATTTTCAGACACAGAAAAATAATTCAGTGTTTGTCTGCTCTAATGTGTAGCTCCTCAAAAAAAAAACAAAAAAAAAAAACCTACAGTATCTGATCCCAATTATTGTTTACATTTTGGTCAAATCCAAATGAATCGAAAGCAAATGCAATCAAATCTCAAATAAGCCTATAACATGGACTTGGGCTTTACAGTGTGCCTTGCATTTTTATTTATTATCCCACAAATGGCTTTTTTTCATAAGTTCTGCCTTTTTTTTTTTTTTAANCCTTTTTTTTTTTTTTAACTTGAGAGTGTGCCTTCAAGAAATCAATGACCATCTCTATATTTCAAGTGCTGATGACTTATTCAAATAAATGATTCTCCCCTCTCAGCACAAAAAGAGAAAAAGAAGACACTTTGGTCCTGAGTGACATTTCAATTAGCCTCTTGTCCTCCATCACTAATAATCAGATTGTGAGCTGTGTAAAGGACAAGGCAGGTCATTAAAATATCCTCAAAAACCCACAAGATTTACTGTAGGCTGTAAATTCTGCTTGTGTTTGCTGACAGCCCTATAATGCTGCATCCCCCTCTTACCCTCCCCACATGAAATAAAAGCTATCTTGCTGTAATTGCTGAGGAAAACTGATTCACCAGTGTCAGAAACACTTTATGTGGCTTTTCATTTCTTTGGACTCATTCTTCTGCAGCCAGCCCCTTTGCAGTGGCTCTCATCTATTCCATGCAGTGCGCTTCAATGTGATGTTACTGCAGACGCGGCTAAACAAATTACATCAGCACAATGACAGCGTAATGAGACATCTGGAGATCTGTCAGAATTATAACAATTTATTACTTATGGTTAGGAAGTGGTATGTAGAATATGGCTTGGTGATTATTAGAAGTGGTTAATATAATATGTCTCTATCTCTAGTGCTCTAAAATGGAACATTTAGCCTCTGTGATTTATAAGACAATTGGAAACATTGCATGTGATTTGATAGAACTTGAGCTGACAGAAAGATTTAAATTCAGATATCAGTAACTCATGGGAAAAAGATATAGTAGTGTCAAAAGTAGGACAATGTACAAGATAATTAAGTGATAAATTTTCACTCTGTGCGACATGTCACGATGTTACCACTGTTAGCCTTCACAAATTGTGTTTACTACAAAAACAGTGTGTGTGTTAAATGTAAAACAGGTGAAGATACCTTTAAATGTAATGTGAGACTGCCCCGGAAGGAATCAATCCATTCATTGTGTTTTGCTTATCTGGGACCAGACCTGGCATTATGGGCGGGCATCCGTGGGCAATGCCCGCCCATTTGAATGTCGTGCTCGCCCGGATGAAATCGGCAGTTAAAAAAACAAAAAAAAACAACAAAAAAACAAAAGAATCAATCCACTATCCTATTATAATTTGACAACTTCTCTGCTATCAAATAAGACAACAGAGAACATAGCAGAACAACTCAAATGCATCCTCACTGCAAAACTGTAATAAATACATGACTGCTGTCACTCACTGTCCAGGTGCTGCTGTCAGCGCTCAGCAGGCATGACCGGGACTTCATTAGATATTATCTGACTCACCTGTTTAAGGTATTTATGTTCTGTGTTGGAGTATCTGGTTGATGTCCTATAGTTTAAGACAAACTCTCTACTATCAAATAAGACAGTAATGGTTATTATCATAGCAGCACAACATAGATGCATCCTCACTACAAAACAAGTACAGTATCGTTATTTGATGACAACAATGAAATGGAGGGATCACATTGGCAGGTGGCTGGGAATGAGGGTCGCTGACCACTGACAATAAGATCAGCTATCAGGATGGATGGACAGATGAATAGTAAATTTAAGTCATGGCAATATAAGGTGATAAGCCCAGAGGACCAATGCACTATCCACACTTTTGGATTGGCATAACCATTTTGTATATATATGCAATTTGATCTTGCAACAGACAGATAACATAGTGTGTAAGTGAGTGTGTGACCTTCACTGGCCCTACGGTGGTGTTTTTTGTTGATTTTGTTTTACATGTAATCTCAGTTTGGGCTTTAATCTGCTTTAATTGTTGTGCTTTATAATAAGTGTACGTTTGTATAATTTATACACGAGTTTGTAGCCTATAATGTTGTAAATTGTCTTGGGTGCGGGTAATACACTGTGCGTGTCATAGCCTATTTGGGGAGTTACGAATAATTAAAATGAATTTAATCTAAGAAAACAAACAGGCTGCAAAACGTATCAAATTTACACCTGTCGCGACATGAATTTATGACTGCTCCTCAGTAAAGTTGGACAACGCGAGAAATTAAAATGGATTCACATCATCCAGTGATGATGATTTGGTGCTGATGCTTTTGACAGAAAAAAAAGAGAAAACACTTGTGAACAGTGTGTGGAGGTGTGTGTCAGGTCACATTAATATCTGAGCCATTTGGCTGTAGGTACACAGGCTGTGCGTAAAGGTGCACACGCCGGGTGGGCGCACGGACTGTGAGCAGATGAACAGGTCAAATACATCCCTGCCGAGATTTACATCCCCAAGATGAAGGAATGAAATCGCTTTAACAGCTCACATTTGGGGCTGTTTGGATGTGACAGGAAGAGTTTGGTGCCTTCAACCTCCTCATGACTGAGAAAGGACGGGATGTATTTTTCGGCACAAATAACAACAAAATAAGAGTTTTGCTAAGAGTTTAAGAGTTTTGCTGCCATCGCAACCCAGTGCGATGGCAGCAGGCCAAGCAAGGGTAGCCCAGATGTCTCTCTACACAGTCACATTCTCCAGCTCCTCCTGGGGGGGATTCCGAGGCAAGCCAGGACAGATGGGATATGTAATCCATCCAATGTGTTCTGGGTCTGCCCCGGGGTCTCCTCCCAGTTGGACATGCCCAGAATATCTGCAAAGAGAGATGTCCAGGAGGTATCATAATCAGATGCCCAAACCACCTCAACTGGCTCCTTTCAATGCAAAGGAGCAAAAGTTCTACTTTGAGCCTCTCCGAGATTTCCGCACTCCTTACCCTATGTCTGAGGGTGAACCCAGCCACCCTTCAAAGAAAATTAATTTCAGCCGCTTATATTTGCGATTTCATTCTTTTGGTCACTCCCCAAAGTTCATGATCATAGGTGAGGACTGGAACGTAGATTGACTGGTAAATTGAGAGCTTTGCCTTCAGATTCAGCTCTCTCTTCACCATGGGCAGTTCAATGTAACGCCCACATTACTTCAGACACCGCACTAATCCTCTTGTCAGTCTCATGGTTCATTTTGCTCTCCCTTGTGACCAAGATCCCGAGATATTTAAACTCCTTCACTTGGGGCAGCAACTCGCTCTCAACCTGGAGGAAGCATTCCAGGTAGGAATATTCTTCTGAAATAGCAAGTATTAGACTACACTACTAAATGGGCCTGGGTTAATGACAGAGAATTATCCATTATAGTATTATAGATACTCGCTTATCCTCTGCAGGGTCATGGGGGACTGGAACTTATCCCAGGGTTCACTGGGTGAGAAACAGGGTACACCCTAAGACAGGTTGTTAGTCTATCACAGGGATAATATACTTAGAAAGACAAATTTACCCACACTTACAAGCAAGTTAGAGTTTCCCTTTCACTCAACCTATATGTCTTTGGACTGTTGGCGAAAACCTATGCAGACACAAGGAGAACATGCAAACTCTACAAAAGGCCTTTTCAGACATGCACACCATGCTGTTAATTGACTGGCAATTTAACACATCATGTTTGAAAATAACCCTGAGTTACATTTCCATAAAAAGCAGCACTGACAATGTTACTAGAGTCACTCTCACACATGCACTCTAGTCTGGAAAAGTTTCTGATATTACCCAGGACAGCTGTGTGTAAGAAGCGGAATGCACCATAAGTTGTTGCTGCAATTGTCCTCCTCAGGCCGTAGTAACATCCCCAGTTAGTCTTCATGTGAGAACAGGGCACTAGGACATTTCAGGAATGAGTGAGAGGGCATGTCGATGCTGTATCCTGCGACTCGCTCGTGATAACAATAAGCTTTTTGGCAACATGCTGCATGTTAGTCAGAATAATGTCTGAAAACTGGAGCCATTTAGGATGAAATAATTTTCAAGTTAAAGGAACAGTGAAGGATTCAGTGATTTACGACCAAATACAGTATTTCATTGATGACCAAATACAGAATACTTTAATACAACTGCATCATATAACTGGGTTGTATCAGCAGTCAAATTCTGATAGTTTGGTCATAAATTTCTGATACTTTTGGAAGTTTGCCACAGGTAGCCTTTGGCTGCAAGAGCCCTAATTAGGCCATCAGTGGACATGTCTAAAAGTGCAAACTATGTGACCATTTAAAATTTGAAACCAAAGATTTTATCACAATTGTTTCACAGTTGTTAATGTTCATCTACAACTGCCCAAGATCATTTATTTATACACTGCAACTTACTTTAGAGCATGCACTTTTACATGTTGCTATAGTTTGTAGTAAGTCTGCTGTGCAGCATATACCAAATTTAGTAATACAGGAGAAGTATATTTCATACACTTACTGGAAAATAAAAAAAAAAACAATACCCAGTGTGTGACTATTTCAAAGGTGATTCCTGTAACAAACCGCTGAAGACTGAGGCATTGTTGCTTATTTCATATGTGAAAGCAAAACACAAGTTTTGAAGTAGTTTGAGGGTTCTTCTGTTGTTGCACGCTCTGATTCCTGACAGATGCTCCCATATGTATGTAGCGGTCACCACATTTCAAGCAGGCTTTGCTTTACTGTGGGCAGTGCAACATCCCCTGTCAGAACAGTTCGTCACGGTAACAGAACCATACTGGATGGGCACAAGGAAAAAGTGACTGTTGGAAGTTTGCCAAGGAAACACTTTAGTACTTAATAATAATTCTGAAAACAATTACTAACATGCCTGAAGAAGCTGTTTGAAGGAGTGGTGAAACATCTTCAGGATTAAACAAATCCAGTTGCCTTGAGCTGCTCCTTGAACTAGATAATTTACTAATATAACATAATTTCTTAGATGCATCTTTCTCATGTATCCAGAAATCAGCTGAGGATTCCAGCAGTAAATTCTAATTAATTAACCTGTTAGAGTGAATCCCAACATGGTACTTTATTGGCTTGTCTTATTTTTTTCTTTTCTTGCTTCTACATCGAAATTTATTCAGCTAATAATAATTGAAAAAAGAGACTGATTTACATTTAAATCGAAATTGACTATCTTCCTAATAATGACGTGCTCTAATCCACCTTCAACTATCATCCGAGGAGGTTAAATTGAGAAATATGACATGTGGTAGTCAGAAGATCCTTTTCTTTGAGTGTCTCCCGAGACCTAAACCTTGGTAGTTTCATTCCCCTTTGAAGAAAGGAGAGGAGAGGGAATAGGATTGGGAGGTGTGGCACAGGGTCTCTTTAAGGTTCTCTTTAAGGTTTGACTTCACATTGCAAGACACTGTGAGTTTAATACCTTCTTTTATATGTCGTGTATGCAGCAGTCAAAGGGAGGAATTGCAAATGTCAGGTCCTTTATCTTTTGGTATTATGCTCTGGTGTTGGCAGCCATAGGATTTATTTAATTCCATGTAAATGGATGTGACTGCTAATTATAGGTTAGTATTTATTAGCAGATGTGTGTATTAATAGATACATAGATTTAAGTGAAACTGACACCTGATAATTGGTGAAGGAATGTTTTTTTCCAACAACAAAGCAGAGGATGACAAGGTTTGTTGGTACATTATGTTGCTAAAGTCTAAGCATGGAAGCCACAACAAAGCCCCATTTTGGCAATGGGAATTTTAACCAACTAGTTATTCAAATGCAGTAAAATCAGGGAAACATTAAAGACTACAAGCATAAAATAACATCTAGCATGCATGATATTGAGTAGTCTGATGTAGGTTTGGTTTTGGCCCTGTGACTTGGATCCACACTCATAAAAATTATAAAACAGCTGATGTTTGATCTCCCAGACAGCACCTTGATGCAGCAACAGAAGCAAGGTAGGAGTTAGACACAAGCTGGTGAGAGGATGTCCACACCTGAAATGAAGTTAAAAACTCCTAGAATCATTTAATGTTGAGACATGAGATGATATAGCCTTCCTCTGAATATCGCAGTTGGCTATATTTTCATTAACAGGTGAACAAAAATGACCAAATTACACTGTGGTTTTGCTATTGTGGGAGCTGAGGGCTGTAGACTGTAGCCAGGAGACAGCTAATCTCTGTTGTGGTGGTGAATAGTGATAATACTGTGGAATGGTTTCAATTTAACAGTTGATTTAAGAAGAAACACAAACACACAGGGATGGGACAGGGAGAAAAAAGATGAAGGAATCACAATATCAATACTTTTGGTATCTGCCTGCAGATTACCAACAAATGTTGAGTTAAATGTCGTTAAATGTCAAGCAGGGCTCTATCCACAAACATCTGAGGTAATTTTTTTCTAAAAGCTTCCATGCTGGAGTGTTTAAAAGAAAAAAAAAAGGGTCTAATCTCTTCTTCTTCCTCCTCCTGTTTTTCTTAGCAGACATTCATTATTAGATAGATAGATAGATAGATAGATAGATAGATAGATTTATTAATCCCCAGAGGGAAATTGAATCATTATATCAGCCACATACATTCAATTAAATTACATTATACTACAATGTTCAAACAGCAAGATGATCTGAACAATAACAACAACCATCATGTGGTAACAAGTACAGTTGAATAGATAGAAAATCTTGACAGATATGGCGAGGAACCCTGTGTACTCTCAGCAGTTTAAAGCCCAATGCTGCTGCCTCCAGCTCTTTTATTATATTTCAGTATTATTTTTAAGAATAAACAATGCAGGTGTGACTGTTGTTGTCCAAAGATTGCAAGAGTAAAAAATGTGGTTTGCATACAGGGTAGAATTAAAGACACTCAAACCTCAGTATCAGCTCTCAGACATCCTGTAGAATGACAAGCATATTTGACAGCAGTTATTAATCTGAGCTATAATTAGGCTGTGTGGACATAGTCAGCAGCAAGATCGGAAAGCGATTTGTGGGTCGCTCAACATGCCGCCTACCAGTGACGTGCAGTCAGGGTAGGCAGTGCCTCACTCACCAAAAATAAAAAGAAATGTTGAGATTGCATGATAGTTGTATTTATTGATAATTTCTTCATATTCATAATTTTATTAATTTTATTTTAAAATTTCATTATTTATAATTTGTCTCATGCTTACACATACAATAAAATGAGTCACAAGAGTTGTTTTGAAAGTATATGCTTCTTTTGCAACTGCTAACTCCGAAAAACTGCCGGCCCTGAATGCACCACGTTCAACGCCATGGCCGCTGAGACAGAAGCTGTC